>BLKR01004335.1:46776-112150 GCA_011170035.1 Teleogryllus occipitalis
ATTCTCGACATCGATTTACTGCAACATTACATACATACCTCTCTAAATATTACTTTTGTTACTCCGTATGTTTACGAGGAAGTAAAATAAATATATAAATAAATACACTTTCACACACCACACAGTAGGTTACCCGCAAAAAAGAATAATTACAGAGCCCGAATTCCTGCCCGTGAGAATGCAGTTCTAATGTTATTACATAAACAGGGGGTCCCACCAACTATGGACCACCCCCACAACTTCTAAACGGTTCAGGATATCGAAATAAAGTGTTTGCTGAATAATGAGGAATCATGGGGCAAGTAACGAGCCGTAGAGAAATTATCTATAATATTTTTAATTTTCGAGAAATATAATCATCTTCGATTTTTAAATGGAACTATGTATTTTTATCACCAGCAATGGATAGACCATGAAAAGAGGATTAAAATGATGTATCATTTGCTAATATTTTGATAGTAACTTGAGTATAAAATTAGGCTTTCTGACATGTGATTTTGAATTAAACGGGTAATCGTTGCAACTCTCGTCTTTTGGGGAAGGTGGCTATCACGACGTCTAGACTGTTGCGTCTTGACTGAGAGGGGTGGCAGTGGGGGATAAGAGGCATAACTACAGTAATTCTTAGTGATGGCACAGACATCACACTAAGAAATACCAATTTTGACAATCAGAATGGGAGACATTTTCCATTTATTTATTTGGATTTAACTTCTGATTCTAAATATCTGAGCTACTTACAAGAAAGGCAAACTCACATAATGTTTGTAATAAAGCGTTTGCCAGTTGGGACAAATGCAATAGAAACAAGTGCTAAGCTTTTAAAAGAAAATTCGGCTTGGTTGAATGAAAGATTTATTTAGCCATCTGATTTCCTACACCAAAATATCCTGAAGATTCTTCAAACCTTGGACGCTCGTCGAATTTATCTGAAGCAAATATCGACTTCAGTGGAGCAAAAGAAGGAAAATAAAAAGTTCTTCGTGAGACCCATTCTACTGATGCTACTGATGATGAAGCGTTATCTTCAATGGTCAACGCGCAGCTCAGTAAACATGAGAGGGGTTGCTGAGGATTGCCCGAGATTGGTTCAGGGAAAGGTGTCCCCCACATGTAACGAAGTAAGCATATAAGGAACGATGAGGCTCTGAGAAACGTTGTAAGCATCATTCACTTTACAGAACTGTTGCCGAAGTATTAAATAAGCAGTCTTCTCGACCACATTACTTTTCAAATAATTTCCGCTCACCAAATTTCTTTCGGTGCTCATCTCAAGTTTGATAAACAAGTGGGGTTTTGATGGTAGCTCAGGAGACTACTTCAGTGCTACAGACATGTTTGTTACCTGTTGCGTGCCGATTAAACGTTTTCAATTCATAAGAAAAAAAGTTTTATGGCAAAATCCTCAACCTCCATAAAGTCGTTATCAGACCGATTAAGCTTCAGTTCTAAATATAAAGAGCTTAGCTCATTAAAAATGGAGAAGAATTTCTGTAAAATCAAAATAAATAACTTCGGTCCACTCTTGTTACGATTGACGGCCTTCTTTGTAATATTGTTTACACGACATGCTTCAATGGTGGACGGAAAGGTATGAAGCACTCGAACAACAACTTCAATCCAGAAATGTTATATCTGTAAAGCAACTCGAAAGGAAATGAATTATTTAAATGGATTATTGATAAGGATGTATTTACTCTCCTTATCTCGAAAGGAAAAGACGGTAAAAGTAGTTCAAGCAGCGAAGATGAGATTGCAGGAAACAATAGCATAAAATATCGCATTGTATAAAATATAAATATGTATTTCTGTTGAACAACAGATGATATTACATATTTTATGTGGATTCCCTTAAGCATTTATTCAATTTCCATACATTTTCATCCCTGGAAACGCGAGAATTTGGATATGGGAGTTTTGGCCAGGTTCCGGCGCTTCCTGGCCCAGTGTGCGATGGTGCGATTGAAGTATAAGTTCCAATATTTAAAACAATATATATATATATATATATATATATATATATATATATATATATATATATTTGTGTGTGTTGTGTGTGTGTGGTGTGGGTGTGTGAGAGTGTGTGTGTGTGTGTGTGTGTGAGAGAGAGAGAGAGAGAGAGAGAGAGAGTGTGTGTGTGTGTGTGTTTGTGGGTTTTCAGTGTCGTGTAACAAGGTGATGATTTTGGTAACTGGCTGCATTTAAAATTCCCGCTAATATTGTGACGCAATCGGGAGCCTGAAGCTCATTAGCTGAAGACGGAAACTATGCACAAGAGCCCCCTTCACTACTGATAATGACTGATCGATCTCGCCAGGCTCGAGGCTCTGCGACATTGAAACGGTACTTTGATTTTTTTGAGTACTTTGCATGACGCTTCAACATTTTTCAAGTCTTTTTTTTTCGGAAACAGCAAGGGACGCTTAAAATATTATAAGTAATAATGCGTATGTCAAATGATTGTTGAATTTTATGAATTTAGGAAATTTGGAAAAGTTTATTTTTCTTCCCACAATCACAATACTGACATTTTCCTCAATGATCTCTGTTCTTCAAAAACAAATCATTAAACAAAGACATGTACAATTCTTCAGAAATATGAATAGTTTTCACATAATTTGACGTGAATTATGGAGAATTTAAAAATCATTATTTTCTAAAAAAACAGGCTCTACATTTTTTCGTTATTTTTACACGAATAGAGCAAAGTACGCGTGTAAAACTGGCACAGATTCAACTTTCGATGAACTCTTTGTATTTTCGAAAATTGCAAAAAGTTAACTTGCAAAACTACAATTTTAAGGCTAGAGTTTTTTTCTCAATGATGTTAGTTCTAAAATAGACTTTTAAATACAAGATCACGTACAAGTTTTGAAAAGTAAGTTATTTGTGTTAATGTTTACTTGAAGTGATCGGAATTTAAAAAATATTTTCTTAAACACTATTTCAAATTTTTTCATCTATTTCTTTTGCAATAGAGCAAAGTACGCTTTAAAACATGGTGCAAGTTTCCATTTTCATTGAACTCTTTATATTTTTTTCAAATTCTTTAAATTTTAGTGTCAAGTAATGCGAGAAAGTTCGTGCTGTTGTAGCGCCACTAGTTTACCTGGAAGATGCCGTTGTCCTTGCTTCCGTTAGTGTTGATGTTAGTTGCCGCGGTGTTGTAGTTGCTCTCGTGCTGGATGAGGCACAGCCCTTTGGACATTACATTCGAATCAAAAAATGTCATGTTAATACATTGACACGTCTATAGTTAAATCATATGCTCAAGGAAAATGATAAATTATCGTTTTTTTTGTTTTTTTTTTGTTATTTAAGGTCGCATCAACATCTAAGGTCATTAGCGACCACTATTACTGTAGATTCAACTGTAGGGGAAACTGTAGGAAGAACACTTATGGATAACACAGACACACACAAACATCCATGCCCGAGGCGGGATTCGAACCCGCGACCCTTCGGCCCGAGATCACTACGACACTACTGCCTTAGCGATCTCGGCCACCGGGCCGGCATAAATTATCGTTGTTTGTGCACAGGAGATAAAAGTGGATGTAAAGTGAATTGAAATAATGAACTGAAAGTGAGATTCATTAAAAAAGAAGCATCCAATGTATTCATGTATACATATATACACAAATGATTATTACATTCAAATTGGTATCTTGAAACAAGAAACAGCGTGGCAACGTTTCAGAGATCTTGTTGTGTCTCCATCATCAGGCCTTTAACAATATGTCAAGTGTGATGAATTTAGAATTCAATAAACATTGGGAATTTTTAATAGTTCTTGACAACATGGTGAAATAAAGTACATGAAAGTTGTAGAAGAAGAGAATTACAAACGATATTCATATGAGAGTTAATGTCGACTGTGAACGCTCCTACTACGGAGAGAGTACTGACAAGAATCGCATAACTCGTCACAGGAAAATAATCTGTTTCCATCTATGTTCAATGAAGTTAACGCTTTTAAATAGAAGCTCAAAGTTTTTTATGCTTGTCGTTTTAAGCGTAAGCATAAGTCTTCTAGAATTCATTGGGAAATATAGTTATTCAAATTATCGTTTCCATGTTGTTGCGGCAGGAAGTATTATTCCTTGACGAAGGACATCATGCATAAGAGCCCAAAATTTATTGCTTTTATATCCTTGAAAATAGATCTTATTACATGACAGCTTTTTTTTTTAATTCAAAATTCATGTAGTATGTGACTTAGTGTAGGGATCACAGAATTTTGAAAATGTGCACAGAATTCACTTCTCCCCATAGCATGTCATACGCAGTTTCAACTGTTTTTTGACGTAAAATAAATAAATAAATAAATAAATAAATAAAATACAAAACAGCAGTTACTACAGCCCCACAATTACCTGAATACTTTAATAAAATTCATATAATACTATAATTTACATTAAAAATAATTATTAACATCAATTTAGCAATATTCAAATTTACGCAAATCAATTTACCGGCGCAAGCTCAAAATAGGTTGGCTACCAACAACAGCTCATTACAAAATTTTCACATAAAATACATGTACATTATTTTATAACACTTTGCCAGATGACATTAAACGATTAAATTCTATAGAAAGGTTTAAATTCCAAGTGAAATCGTTTCTGCTGCATAACTTGTTTCTATACAATTAGAGATTGTACTGAGTATCAGAAGGAAAGTAACATTAATTTTAACAGTTTTATTTAATACTTTATTTACCATTTGGATTGTATAAATGTTAACAACCTGTAAAAAGTATTGTACCGCAGCCTCCGGGTCAATGACCCCCATCTCGGTCAGGTTTTTCGTCCAGTTTCCCTGATCCCTTGAGCAAATGCTGAGATGGCCCCTTGTTTTGCTTCTGGACATAAATGTAACTTCATTATGTGTGCACGTCTTCTAGAATTCAATGGGAAATATAGTTATTCAAATTATAGTTTCCATGTTGTCGCGGCACCATATTCCTTGACGGAGGACATGGTGGATAAGAGCCCAAAATTTATTGCTGATTTATCCTTGAAAATAGATTTTATTACATCGGACCGTTTTTTCTTTGTTTTTTCTGTATTCAAAATTCAAGTAGTATATGGCTTAGTGTAGGGATCACAGAATTTTGAAAACGTGTACAGAATTCACTTCTACCCATAGCACGTCATACACAGTTTTTAACTGTTTTTGGCGTAAAATAAATAAATACCCATGGTCCAGGTCCTTGTCGACGTTAAAGGGCAGCCTGGATCGTTAGCCGAGTGCGAAACTCGCTACTGAAGGCCATTGCACATTTTACTGTGGTTTTCACAGAGCTGCGTTTGAAGGATATCAGCTATATTATGTGTTGCCCAATCGGGATCTTTACACGTCACCACAGTGACGTCATCATAGTGGCGTTCAGCCTTCCGATTGGATGACACCGTAAGAGCTGATATCCTTCAAACGCAGCTTTGTGAAAACCGCAGTATAAGTAAGTCTTTCTTTATTTCTTCTTTCTTTTTTTCTTTCTTTCTTTATAAATTACTTGTTCGGCCAGAAGGCCTTTCAGTATTTTGAATACAATTTTATTAATATTCACAATAAAATTTTGGCACCATCACAAATTGTTAATTCATTTACACCATCATTGATATTGGTAGTCTAAAATAGTTGTTTAATTGTAAAGACTTTTGATTTTAATAATAATTTTACCTGGGTGAATTGCTTATGGAGGTATCGAACTTACAGTTGGGAATCTGACTCTTGGCGATGCCGTTGTTGTAGAGGTCCTTGGCCACGGTGCACTTGGAGAGCACGACGGCGGCGGCCGGTAGAGCGCTCTGGCACACCACCAGGGCCACCAGGCACACGGCGAGCGAGCTGCGGGCCATTCTGCGGACACACACACACTTGCCGTTAGCTTTTCGCCCTGAGGAAGGTCGCGCAATGGCGGCCGAAACGTTAGCACCTGGGCCTAGGACGCGGCGTCTCGCGGAGAGCCGAGTTGTTACATACACTTGCCGTTACATACACTTGCCGTTAGCTTTTCGCCCTGAGGAAGGTCGCACAATGGCGGCCGAAACGTTAGCACCTGGGCCTAGGACGCGGTGTCTCGCGGACAGCCGAGTTGTTAAATACACTTGACGTTGGACGTGAACCCCTACAATTCCGTTGATTGATTGATTGATTAATTGTTAGTGATTCCTGACACGTCAACTACGGAGGTCATTAGTCCAGTAAGTGTAGTGCATGCTTTTTAATCGGGAGATGGCGGTGATATAAACAACGGCGGTATAAACAACCTGTAACAACTATTGTACAATAGCCTTCGGGTCAATGACCCCCATCTCGATCAGGTTTTTCGTCCAGTTTCCCTGATCCATTGAGCAAATGCTGAGATGGCCCCTTGTTTTGCTTCTGGACATAAATGTAACTTCATTTTCTGTGCATGCCTTCTAGAATTTAGTGGGAAATACAATTATTCAAATTATCGTTTCCATGTTGTCGCGGCAGGAAGTATTATTCCGAAGGACAACATAGATAAGAGCCAAAATTTATTGCTTATTTATCCTTGAAAATAGATTTTATTACATGGGAGGTTTTTTCCAAAATTTAAGTAGTATATGATTTAGTGTAGGGATCACAGAATTTTGAAAATGTGTACACAATTCACTTTTCCCCATAGCACGTCATACGCAGTTTTAACTGTTTTTTGATGTAAAATAAATAAATAAATTAGTAAATATCGCTGGCTGGCGAGATCCGGCGCCGACCTACCGTCGACTAGTTGGGTTTGCCATCACCAGGTATCTCCCACCAGCGGGGCACCGCCCCAGTCGGAACAAGCTCTAAGCTTCCGACCGGTCTCCCGACATGTGTGATAGTGGAGTGTATGTTAGTGTGTGTGTGTGTGTGTGTGTGTGTGTGTGTGTAAGGAATGAGGATAAGACAAGGAAGAGGAAAGAAAGATCGCGCGCGGTTCGTGGCCCGTTTGTTAAGGTACTGCTCCGGCTTTCGCCTCGTGTTTTATCGGACAAACCAGGCGCTAGAATTCTCCTCCAGACAGCGACTGAATTCGACCTATCTGACAAGCTGGTGTGGAAATTCAATTGATGCTCTGAGCCATTTATCCCGGAACAATTCCGTGGACGGACAGTTCAGGACACAGGGTAAATTGAAAGGGGCCGTGACCGCCAATGTAGTGGATGATTTTGTAGTGGATAGTGGTCGTTTTGATTATTATGTCTGTTTTGGGGGAATGTAACAGAAAAATATAAATCGAAAACTTCAAACCATTAGCTGTATTGTGGGAATGCCGATGAGGATTCATTGACGTAATTAAATGAATTGGTGAGATAATTGAAGTAATCTTCGTCAACTTACTAGGAAGTAGTAACTTACATTTCAGCTCTATGTCGTAGGCTGTCGTAGATGATGACTTCAATTATTTCAACATTAGCTATTTAAGGATAACTAGCGTCCCTATGCGAGAACTCTCGCATGTTAAACTCCACTCTCTTCTCTATTCATCCATTTCATACGTATTAAGAGGGAACGTTGTAAACGAAACGTATTTATTTGTTTAAAAAATGTGTAAAGATAACTTCCAATGTACTTATAGAATATCAAATAAGAATAACAAACCATAAAATTAATGTTAGGAACAATTTTTTAGTAAAGGATTATTCGTCTATTGACAGATTATCTTTGAACCATTCACAGAAATTACTTAAAACATTTGAAGTAATTAGACAACCTTGCCTGACAGTTAGCTTTTCGCTTTCCGTCAGTCACAAAAATATTTGAAAAGTATTTACTCTTAAGAAAGCTACGTAAAGTTGTTCATGTGAAAATACAGGATCGTGCAAGTACAACCCTCCTAGTAGATTTTCATACCGTTAAATTATACACGCACAAGGAGCATCATCTGTTCTAAACAACTAACTCGCTATCAGATGTCGCAACGACGTTTACGAGGTACGCACGTATTCCACTAGAATGGCGGCCTTCAACATATTCGTCGCAACAGCAGCTCTCAGTGAGTCTAGTTTTATTTCTATTGTCTATGAGGCACTTCCCAAGCTCACCGTGTAGATTTTCATACCGTTAAATTATACACGCACCGCAAAGAGCACATCATTGTTCTAAACAACTAACTCGCTATCACGCAACGACGTTTACGAGGTACGCACGTTTCCACTAGAATGGCGGCCTTCAAATTATTCCGCAACAGCAGTGCTCTCAGTGAGTCAGTTTTATTTCTATTCCAACGTCTTTGATGAGGCACTTCCCGAAGCTCACCGTCAAAACGAAAAATAATGTTTACTTTAACAAAACCAAGATATAGTATAACGAATTAGTTTACATTGCATACTTTTTAAAAAAGACTCAATATGCCTGTAACAAATAATGTACCTCCGGGTCAATGACCCCCATCTCGATCAGGTTTTTGTCCAGTTTCCCTGATCCATTGAGCAAATGCTGAGATGGCCCCTTGATTTGCTTCTGGACGTAAATGTAACTTCACTATGCGCACGTTTTGTTGAACTTTCCTCTTGATTGTAGTGGTAGTAGAGCTTAGGGTGCGTTTCTATTTTGTTAACAATACAGAAAAAATCAAATCTGTTCGTTCCTTTACCATTAAAAATAAGTTTTCTATAATTTGGCAACGAAAATATCTAGCTTTTGAATGTTAATCTCTCGCTTTTTAAAATTTGTTATTATTATTATTATTATTATTATTATTATTCAACTATTAATAGTTAAATTATTGGGAAGTGATTCTGAAACTCAAGAAAGCGTGCGCAGATGATTTTCTCCCCCATACGTCACATACAGTTTTTGACTAAATAAATAAATAAATAAAAAAGTAAAGCTCTCTTCTGGCTACCTAAGCCAAAAAGGAGTGTCTCGTTGTCTTGGTGGCGATGGTGTAACGGTTAGCTATTATATTCAAGTTTGCGGGTTCAAACCTGATCGAAGCCGTGGATTTTAAGGGCGAAAAAAAATCTTCGTACGCCTTCCTTCGGAGGAGAAGTAAAGCCGGCTGTCCCATGTTATTTGATTTACTGCATGTAAAAGATCCTCAAGCCCTAAATGAAGCTTCTGATCTAAATTCAAATTGCCTGTTTCGTCGCCCAAGTAATACTTTCTTTCATCCCTGGTAGGTGAAAGGAGCGTAACGAAATTTGCGTGGTCAGGCGGAAGAGCAGGCCTCATGGCCTGAGTCTCGCCACGTAAAATAAGACATTCATTCGTTTTCCCCTTCTTTCTTCTTGGTTAGTACTGTTTGTGAGGTATTGTGACATTCTTTTCAAGCAAACAAGCCGTATCTTATATCACGGCTTAAATGGATGTAGCATGTTTCCTACATTTTCATAGGCAAACTTTTTATGACAACTTGTAGTCTGAGGAAGCCAGCACTTGCCCTTCGACATCTCTCTAACTTCTTTAGAAAGGGTATGGGGACTTCACATGTCCGCACAAAAACTTACTCCCAATTTTTAAGTAAATAACTTCTGAAACATGACGGTTCTTACACATACTAAACAATTCTTTCACAGTATGTATCTGATTGATTAATTAATTGATATTTTCGGGAACGACAACTGCTACAGTCATTAGTTCCGTTAATGTAGTGAATGTTTTTATACCTGAAGGTTAGGGAGTTCCTTCCCTGCTGGATGGTGAGATCTGACACCGACCTGCTGATCGGCGAGTGTGTGTGTGTGTGTGTGGGGGGGGGGGGGAAGAGGAATGACCCTTCAAGTATATCCTCAGCGGGCCATGGCCAATGTCGGGACAAACTGGAATCTCCCTACTGGTTTCCCGTCTTGCGTGGTAATGTAGTGTATATAAGTGTAAGAAAGTAAGGGTAAAGTATTCGAGTCAGAGAAGATGAAAAGATAGGGTGCGGTCCGTGTCCCCTTTGTTAGGGTACTGCTCCGGCATTTGCGTAGTGTTGATCGGAGAAAACTCAAAACTCTACCAATCAGAGCAGCGAGCCGCGGCAGAAGTCGGCCTAACTATCTGGTGAGTGTCGAAAAGCTGCCACCTTCGGACTTCAGACCTGTTCAGACTCACTGCAGGTACAGCGCAAGTGATGGCTCTGAGCGAAACCCAGACAGTGATTGCATCGTAAATCCCAGAAAAGTTTATCTGCAATCTTGAGCCTGCGTGTTATAGTATACTCTGCAAATCTGCTGTCATAATAAAATACTAGTGGATTAATGTTAATCTTGAAGATTGTTACAGTTAATACGAGGCATCTCTCATGAATGTTTCAATAGTAACTTAACATAGTGTTTAACGCATATTAACTGTAGCTGAAATTATTGGCAATAGCGTCGGCATTGTTAATGTAATACTGAAAAATACTGTCAAATATATTATTTCCGACTGGCGAGGAAAATATTTCAAAAGTCTACTTGCAAAAGTACGTCATGAGTGGAAGATCTTCAATAGCACAGTCCCTGTGATGCGATTTCGATAAGACATAATATCAAACTTTCCATGGCCTAATGCAGATGTGTTTTGGCATCTGGCGAGAATGCGAGTAAATCGCGTAAACTACCGTTAATTTTTATTTTTTTCTAATATATTGAAAACGATATTTTAGAATCCCATTTGTCTCCAAATTGTAACGCTTTCGCGTAGAAGCTAAAACGGTGTTATATTCACCAAGCCTTATTCTACGCCATCGAATCACTTACCTGAGCTTCGAGAAGTAGGTTTGTGGTACAACGATTAAAATCAGCGATGAAGTACGGCTGCTCGGCCCATTTATAACAGGGATTATGGGTTGCGTCACACTATTTTATATAAACAAGAGATGATGATGCATTCTGCCACGCCCCAAGGGCTTTTCACTCCAAGGAACACGCGATGCTTTTGTTAATTTGCGCGTCACTTCTTTCCATGTAACAACTCAGCTGTTGGACGAAGTGTACACCTGTGCTGACAGGGTCACGCCATGAACGAATTGCGAGCGTTTGAGGTACTTGTTGCCAAGAGCAAAGAGTTTATCCGGAATGTGAAGTGATGAGTATCATGGAAATAATGAGAGGCAGGTACGCGTACTAAAAACCTAGACATATTCTTTAATTATTGAGATGATCGCGGAGAATCGGTTAGGTTCAATGAGTCATCAATGCTGTTTTCAATATATTAAAACTTACCAATCTAATTAGTTATTGAATAAATTGAGCATGAATACAGATTACAGAAGGGCTCCGGTTATCCATGATTGACGTGGGTGATTCCAACTTAATAGTCATTTTCACGGATAATCATCATAAAGGAATAGCAATTATTGTATATTTTCAACGTTACATTGAGTAATTGTATTCAAATACTGTATTAGGATATTTCAAAGTGAAATTAATATAAGGGTTTGAAATTAATATAAGCCTTCGTGTAACGAGCCTTTGGCGGTTTTTATTGTACAGAGGCTTTGATGGTTTTTATAGACATTTAAATTCCATGCTGCAACTAGATACACGCCTCTTTTCATGGAATGTCCAACGAAGGTTTCTCTCAGTATTCTAGTTGCAGAAAAAACTTCAATAACTTCTTTCTTCATATGGTGGTTGGCAGCCTTATAAGCCCGCTTCCTAAGTGTTAAATTATTCAAATTTATTGATAGAAATGTTTGCATTGGTACTCTGAGTTATTAAATAATGTTGATTGGCATATTTCTTAGAGTGGTTTTTAAAGTGATTCTCGGTGATGAATCTATGAAGAGTAAATGAAATTATTCAATAACCCAACATGTGTGTTCACTCACATGTTCACTCAGGTTATTGACATTCTCACATATTGTTGGTTTTATTTTCCAAACAAATATATGAATAGTACACATTTTATTAAATTTGAGGCTAATGATTTCATTTTGTTATTATTTCAAAAATTTTAGAGGGCAGGGGTCCGAAACCGAAATTGCTTCCTCGACATGAAATGCTTTGTGCATAAATTTTATGATACCGTAGTTAATTTAATAATGGGCATTTCATATTCTTGTTACTATTTACGCAGTAAAGAGAAAGTATTGTACTGCTGCGAGAAAAGAGCGGCAAATTTGCGACAGCAAAACTTTTATTGCCGACCCCAGGTAACGAAAAAGAGGGATTAATCTTGACCCTTTATAGTATAGTTAATTACTTCCTCTAACACGTTGTGTATTCAGAATCTATGTTTTGTAAACAAATATTAATGTTTTGAATTAGTATTTGGTGAAAATGTGAAACAACAACATACTCCATAAAAATTGATGTGTTTACCAGGGGCTACGGGGAAGAACTCAATTAAGAAAATCATTAAGGCGGCAAAAAAGGGTTACGTAGAAAAAGCTGTTCTTGAGAAAACTGATCACAAAATATGAACATTTCAACACTGGGCACTAGATCCTGAGTTCGTATCTTCGCAGTGATGCATTTTTTACACCTGATAAGAACCAGTGACGTATCTTTTGATGAGTGACAATTGTTGAGACGTGCTGTTCTGATCGGTCGTTTACGTGGTTGCTTCCGATCAATTCATGAAGGATGCATTGCCTAAGGCAAAGCGAATTCTCACAATATTACCTTCCCTATGCTTTCACCAACTTATCCTTAGTATCGGCCGTTGGACATAACCCTTTTCTGTCATGCAGGAAGTCTTCTGCAGTGCTACAAGTCAGGCTAGTTTTTGAGTTGCACTATGACGCCTTAAGAAGAAAATTAGTACAAAGTGAAGGTGAAATTGAAAATACTTCGAAGCTGAAATTTACGATTTATTGAGCACGTGCTTTTACGATGACATTACGATCTTATTTTACAACATTGCTTTTTGACTTAGATTGAAAGAGAACTCGGTGTTCAGAGGCCGCAGTCGCTGATGGAGGGGAGGGTGACGCCCTGGCAGTGGTTCTTCCACCCGTACCAGGCATTGAAGCCTTGGCGGCTGTAGATGAGCTTGGCGCACTTGATGTCGTCAGTGATGTCAGAGTTCAAAAGGGCTGCACAGAGAAGTTGTTAAAAACATTGATGTTGACTTAAGAAACAAGAAGTCCGACATATTTTTTCAAGAATGTGCTATGTTGACGTGAATGCTTTTATGAACCACACGGTGTTGAAGATTAATAGATAAGGTTCGAATCACATTTTTTAACTACGAAAGAGACTGATGCTTTTATCAATATGAGTTGGAACATTAATATAACTTCAAAATATGAAGTGGAAGTTAAATGCACTATAAAGATGTGTTCATTTAAAAGCAAGGAATACATAGTACTAATAGTAGCAATAGCCTCAGTAGAGACAATTTGAAAAATAACAATTCCTATTTGCTTTAAACTTACAGACGAAATTGGAAACTCAAATGCTTTCTAGTGGGGAGGAATAAAGTTAAGATTATTTATTCCTCTTAGTTCTATTACAAGCAAAGAATGAGTTTAAAACATTACTTTTGGCATTGCAAAAATATGACGAACTGGATTTGTTTTAAAGTTTCTCCAAAACGTTCAGGGAATAGGGTCAGGTGTCTGACCATTACGAAATATTTATTATTTTCATGTGACCGCTTCTTGATCAAGATTATATTTGGAAATGCATTTTAAAAGACTGAACAAAATAAAATTTGATTATTTTAGGAAAGGTAAGTATTGAAAAGCAGATATACTAATTTATCATTGTGTTTCACATAACGAATTTAGTGCTGAAGCCTATGATTGTTTTATAAAAATATGAAAATGCTTGAAACATTACCATGGTTGGACCTCTAATCCCAGATTAATCGAGAAAAGGCAACGCAACAGTAACGCTTCCCTGGCCCAGCAGCTGCACCCGATAACGCAACCACGCCTACGTACAGGTGACTTACTGAATCACCTATACAACTGCTGATTGCATTCTGGGACATGCACTGCTAAATGGTTCGAGAGAACAGAGTACAACCGACACAACACGTTATTTCCACGCCTTGCCTCCATCTGCGCACATGTCGACAAACCGACTCTGTTCCATTTCCACTGCTGGAGCTTTTGCCCTACATAGGTTACCTCGAAACTGTTGGACACGGTTACCCGATTTTCCGCAGAGAAGTGTAATTGCGATCGTGTGCAGAGCTAAAATGAACAAATGAAGGCGAAGGAGCGCTGATGTAGATACTTACAAGAGCACTTCAGTTTGCAATCACCTCCCACCGCAGACTCGCCACACCACCAAGTGTCATTGATCTGTGAACAAAGAAGCGAGTGCAATTTCTGCAGGAGGTAAAGATCAGTACATGCAGTGATTTTATCACAAGAGACCGGATTTTTATGTAATTACATATTTTTTTGTCTTTCTACTTACCGTTCTCAAATTTGTAATCTTGGCGAATCGGCCCCGTATTAACACAATATTCAATTTTTTCATTACATATTTTTACATATTTGGTACTATATTACATATTTTACATATTTTGGTATATTCACGAAATATTTTTATTATATTTATTTTCTTAGATTTTATTACATCTTTTTTTAGATTTATTATTAATTCTGCAAATTAAGGGTCGTAACTTGGTGGCAGAATATCTTAACTTGAGATGCATTAAGCTTACATTGACTAACAATAATTTACAAAAAAGTAGTTAATTGAACATATTTTTTATGAAAATAAATATTTTTTTTTAAAAAATCAGCATTTTTTCGAACATTATTAATGCGTGCTGTCTCCTTCAGGTAGCCCATGTGAAGACGCGTGATGTTCTCACAGTCCGGCGCGCCTGCTTCAGTTACCTCAGTGGCGGGAAGTGCGTGTCAGCGACTGAGATCATTTTCACCCTTAGGTGTGACAAGTATCACTGACGTCGCGAATCGTGACTTTTCACCTTAATTTTGGAGAAACATTGGCGATCGCTAAGTAACATTAAATGGGAGTGTTTCACGTTGCAGTAATGTTTGCTGGTCGTAGATATCGCTAGTTTGTACGAAGAAATAATGCACGTGGTTGAAATTTGTAAACCGAGGTATTGACAAAGTTTATAATAACCAACCAAGATTATTATTTGTTTCCGGCCTTTTGACTTCACGTAATGATTTCTCATTACTAGAAAAGTTCATATAAAAAACAAATACCTTTCGCGTTTAATAGAAGTACTTCTGTGTCATATTTTGCTACGACGCATTTGTTGACATATTTCTTAATGGACAGTAATGGGTAATAGTTTACGATACAAGGTTTATACTAGGAGTAAACATGTTTGATGATTTTTGAAACAAGAAATGTACTACCATAAAGATAGTACATCCATGGTAATGAATCTATGACCTTACATTCGTCCGTATGACGCAATATTTTTTATTTCTTACGAGTGTGTCGCTGTTCCTCCTCTTGCTTTAAAGTTTCGCGTATACTACGTTGAATAGAGAGTAACAACATGATTCATGTTCGAGTAGTACGCTACATCGAGTCGATTCTAGTCACAGTGGTGGTACATCCAAATAGACGATCGCTATGGAGGTGGGTTCGAATTCCATGAGGTAAGAAAGTTTTAAGTAATGTTTGGGGTATTCGAAGCCGTTTTCTTTTCACCTCCACATCCTTATCCTTCCGTAATATTGTGCTCCTGACTGGTATCATGTGCAAATTTTTCTGCTTGCTCATTGAGTATCCGACACTCTAAACCCATAATAACGGTACAAACTTCGAGATAAACACACTCATGTGTCATGGTGTGTGTGAGATTTCTATCTCATTTATAAGTGAACATCGTTTATCGAACAACATTTATACGTGAAAATCGTTTGTTTCCTTTATTTAATGAAAATTCAATATCATTACAATTACGCCCAAACTTAGGAATTCTCGTCTATCATCAGATATTTACTTGTAATTAGTGTAAAGTGCATCTTGCGTAGAAAATAAAGGTTTGTGTGTTTGTGAACATCAGCAGAATACTTATTACTTAGTTCACGAATAGTCTACAAATATACTTGTTTGTAAGTATATTGTTTCCTTCATATTTTTTCAGCTCAGATGATGATCGCCACTTGATTGAAGAACTCTGAAGTTAATAAAGATTAAGACACCCAGACAACTGTTCATATGCGAAAGCATCATCGTAAACAAGTGTGCAATACCTTGCGCATGTGTAGTGCAATTTAATTACATTTTATAGTTTCGATGCTCTCTGTTCTGGCACAACAGCTCCTGAAGGGGCCAAGACCTTCTAGCTGTGTCCCAGGCCTTGCCGCCATGGGTTAAGGGGTACGTGTGGTTAACACATAGTCATCCCTACGCCGTATTTTGGTCTTCTCATCGTCATACAGCAACCGATGCTGGGACATTGCATGGAAAGCACAAACTGTAATCTGCCTCGACCGGGAATCGAAGCCAAGATCACGTCAGGGACAGGGAGCATGCTGACCAGAGAGGTACCCATGGGGCCGAGTTTCGATGCTACTGTGGCGTCATACGGGTGTAAACAATTCACAGACGAGAGTGGGTTGTAATAACAGCAGGATTATTAACAATTTAGACCGTAGTCACAAATAACCAATGCACTGTATACAATTAACTAACTAAATAGACCCCACTGCTAGGAGAGATATTTACAACGGCTACCACACCGCAAAATCCTACTTAATGTTTCGCCGTGCGTAGTACCGCCTGCCCTGAGACCGACTACATGTCTCACTAGTCACGACAATAACTGCCGGCTTCTTGCGCCGCGTGCACGTTCGCACCTCTCACGGACGACCTACGCTGCTGCTGCCAGGATTACAACAAGAAGAAGGAGCACCTCTCACGGCCCTTAAATAGCCCTCGCGACGCTGCCCGCCGCCTCCATTGGCTCCGCCCTAACGCCCGCACACCCTGTCGGAAAAGCCCCGTGCGTCATAGCTTCTGCCTTTCTCTACGCATCCGGTGCACACCTCGCGCCACGTGCCCACGCCGTTTTAGCGACACGATGCTATACTACAATGTGTTAAAAAGACGAAGCCTAGTAAACGTTTAATTGCTCCGTTCGTTTGAATCTTACCTGGAAGATGCCGTTGTCCTTGCTTCCGTTGGTGTTCACGTTGATGGCCGCGGTGTTGTACGAGCTCTCGTGCTGGATCAGGCACAACCCTGCGCAGGCAAACACAATTGAAGAAGAATGGAGATGACTGCTAGAAATGGATTAAAAATTAATTGATAGGAATTTCCATCTACGGCGGATAAATTCCCATCCGTGAATTTGAAACTCACTGACGGACAGAACATACTATTTGAATTACGTTATACACCATTATTCACATACAAGGAGGAGTTTTTCGGAATGAGAAACTCCAGCATTTGATCAAACCTTCACATTCGAAAGAGTTTTATTCGTAGAAAGGAATTTTATTCTTACATTCTTTTTCGCGTAATTTTGAGTGAAATATTGGCAATTAAAAGTATTTTTTTCGAAAAAGACTCCAGTTAAAAAATGTTCATACAGGTAGAAATAAATGCATGGAATGAAGCATATCATCGTCATTTTGTTGCTTTTTTCCCCGCAAATTTACTCAAGAGAATTTTTTAATATCTCGCAGGACGTTAGTATTTACAATAAAAGCGGTTTTGCTTACTCATATTTCTTATGCAGGGTACAGAAAGTATTGTAATGCAGTGGGGAAAACGGCAATTTTTTCGACAGTAAAACGTATTGGGTGCCCTGATACCGAAAATGTGGTTCAAAAGCGTCAGTTTGCATCAAGTATTTTGTGGTACGGGAGATCAGAAGGCGACACTTTGCGCGTGAACACCGGCATCCCTATCGCCGGGTAACGCACATATATGTACATTATTTCAGAACACTTTGCCAAATGACACCAAGGCTGGTAGTCTAAAGGCTGGTAGTCAGACCGGTCGGGAGCTTATAGCTTGTCCCGGCGGGAGAGGTGCCTCGCTGGAGGGAGAAATGTGGTTGAGGGAAATCGCGATAGGTCGGCGTCGGATCTCGCCATCCAGCGGGGAAAGACCACTGCCATCTCCCAAGAAAAAGCAAGCACTACACTTACGGGACTAATGAACAAAGCAGTTGACGCGCCCGAAATCACTAACGAACCAACCAACCAACTACCACGTATTCCGGGAGACCGGTCGGGAGCTTACAGCTTGTCCCAGCTTGGGCGGTGCCCCGCTGGTGGAAGAGTCCTGGTTAGGGGGAAAGCCCGCTAGCCGGCGGTAGGTCGGCGCCGGATATCGCCATCCAGCGGGGAAAGATCACCTCCACCTCCCGAGGAAAAAACATGCACTACACTAATGGGACTATTGACCTACGCTGTTGACGCGCCCGGAATCACTAACCAACCAACAGCTGTTAGTCGGGTCACCGCCAGCTCTTTTTCCCCACTGACATATGCGGGTAAGACTTTCAAAAAGGGAAGCCGGCTACTAAGATGTCAAGAGGGCGGCATGTTATCCGTTGCGAGAGATAATTGTTTGTTTTATGGATTACCTTGTTCAGTCTAATACACCACGAGATCTAAAATCTAAATTGTAAATGTTTTGTAATCGTTCACATCACCTGCATGCCCATATTCACACCCATGGTCGTGTTGGGGTTAATTAAAAGGTTGTGCGAAAGGTTGAATATGCAATCCTGCATGCACTACACCAGCGGGTTTTATTATGAAGAAGTCGTGTATCGTAATAATACAAGCCACACTTCTATCAAAATATGATTTCACTTTACGAATAGCTAGTGGCTTGCTGTGGTTGGTGTGGTGTACCTTGTTGCTGCCCCAAGTTCTGCATACGTATACATAAAATTATCTTTCTTTTGTATTCTATTTGGGTTAACAGCGCACCGAACGAGAACTTTACCGCTGACGGATGCTCTAGTTTGCTGAATAAGCTATTTCCGGCTTTCATAGACACTTTATTTTTGTTTATATTATTATTCGCGTTATATGAGAGTTGTGGACCATGAAAGATATGTTAACATAGTCACCGCCATTTTAGAAATCAAGATTTGTTTAGAAGATGTGTTCGTTTCTACATTGTGATGTATGATTTACGCTGAAATTGTTTCCATTTTTTTACAAAAATTCAGAGGCGTTTAGTATATTGTGTCGTATTTTAATTACTTTAGTTGTATCATCGTAACGCAGTAAAAAAATGCTCCCTTCGCTTTAAAGCTTATTATATAAAAATGTTGATCATAAAGTTGTAAAAAACTACCTGAATCTAATTTTTTATACAAATTTCATCTGCTTAATTGCAAAGGAGTTGGAAAATGGAAAGGTTCCCAAAGATTGTGCCATGTTAGTGACAGTGTTGCTCTGTAAGATAACGCGACTGTTATATTGAAAAAAGTCATTTTCATCTTTTGACCATTTTTGTATTCGACTGCTATCTTTTCTTTTTAATAACATATTCGGTATTTTTTTTAAATATCGGAGATACTTAATTACTGATCTTTATTTTGAAATTTCAAGTAACAGTAAAGCCTTTTATCATCTTTTTATATCTATTATCAGAAATGAATTTCGTCTATTATTCTTTAGATAATAATTACTGTTTATTGAATCATGTGATATGATTAAAAAATATTCTTAGAATTGACCAAGAATTGACTTTTTTTAAAAAGAACTGTTCGACGTTGAGTACACCTCTTGGGTGAGGCGCGTGATGTGACTTCGTGGAAACGTATAGACGATTTTGTCGCCTGTGTAGTCACAAGCTCCTGCGAGGGTGACCCAGTCTTCTATTTCAAACTTACAGTTGGGAATCTGACTCTTGGCGATGCCGTTGTTGTAGAGGTCCTTGGCCACGGTGCACTTGGAGAGCACGACGGCGGCGGCCGGTAGAGCGCTCTGGCACACCACCAGGGCCACCAGGCACACGGCGAGCGAACTGCGGGCCATTCTGCGGACACACACACACTTGCCGTTAGCTTTTCGCCCTGAGGAAGGTCGCGCAATGGCGGCCGAAACGTTAGCACCTGGGCCTAGGACGCGGCGTCTCGCGGAGAGCCGAGTTGTTACATACACTTGCCGTTAGCTTTTCGCCCTGAGGAAGGTCGCGCAATGGCGGCCGAAACGTTAGCACCTGGGCCTAGGACGCGGCGTCTCGCGGAGAGCCGAGTTGTTACATACACTTGTCGTTAGACGCTCTAGATTGGCTTCCTAAACCAAAAAGGAAAGTTCTGCTTTCCCCGCCTTACTTCGTGGTAAGTTCTGTTTGTGACGTATTATCGCGTTCTTTGCAAGAAAAAGGGCCGAGTGCTACCGCACGACTCAAATGAAGACCTAGTCTGTCTGTCTGTACTGGTACAACAGCCTCTGACAGCACCAAGGTCTACCAGCGAAGTCCCGGCCATGAGCTGAGGAGTACGTGTGGTTAGCACATACACATCCCTATGCCGTATTCTGGTGTTCTCAACCTGAGAAACGGATGAGCCTGTACCCACGGAGCTCGAAAATCGAATGGAAGTAGATATTTATATATTTTATATAGTCAGTTGAATTACATGTCGGTGAAATAAAAATGCTCTCTCATGCACTATTCTTCCTTTTGCCGATTACATTGTAATAAATCAACGAAATGATAGTGGCATGATCCTAAATAAAGCTTTCTAAAACAGACGTAATTTGTTGACATACTGAGGAATAAATAAGTATGTACTTCTATACAGATTGTCACTGTCTGAACTAAGTTAGCCCAACTGGATGAATTTTGGAAATTCAAATATAAAACAAAATTTACTTATGAATGGATAATTACCAATAAGTGTAAGAAATATATCATTACAGGATTTGTTTGGTTTCTTCTTTCTTCGACTAAACTTGATGGTATAATTAATACTAATTAGCTTATCATTTGATCTGTTTGGAATATTCACAAACGCAAAATGACACCCCGGTACGTAATAATAAATTGAATACGACAAAAACGTCGTAGATCACGGGAATGACGGAAACTGCAATGGTACTACGTCTTCAACTCCGACCATAGGGAGTGCATTGACGCTGTGTGCTGCGGAAAGGTGTGTTACCTGAATGAGAAGATCACCTGAGGAGAGGAAGACAGGCACAGTGAAGAGCTGTGCTCGCTCGCCTTTTATACTTGAAACTCTTGCATAGCGTGCGTAAATTTGCGGGCCTTCACAAAGGCGTGACCTTGCTAAATCTCCCATCCCCCGTGGCACACGTCAAGATATGTCACACCCACACGCGCCATGTACATTTCCTCTCGCAACCTTCTCTCTTTTTATGGGATGAGGTTCAGTAACATATCGCTTGGGGATGGTAATAGTGACACAACCCAAAAAACTAATGGTGCTCCAACAGCGCATACTTTCTAGCATTATTATAGATATGTGAATAATCAAACCACAATTATAAAAATAAATAATATATATTTATTTTATGCCCAAAGTATCCCCATATCTATAATGGATTACCACAAGATATCGGCTACCACCAAGGAATTTATTCTAGCATTATTCCTAAATTTGCAGTTTTCGAAAATTCAGAGAGTTCAAAAAAATTAAACCCGCGTCATTTGTTTAAACATCCTTTCTTCCATCTGTAGAAAAAAATTAAAATAATTGGAGCGGTTTGTGAGAGCGGTTTTTTAAGTTGCCTATATTTCGCGCCAAATTACACGAAAACTACTCTTACTGTTGAAAACTTGAACATGAACTTATTTAAAAATCTGCCTTTAAAAAACAGATTTTATTAAAGAAAAAATCTCTATCTTCCTTATTATAGTTGTACGAAGACGCTTCCCAAAAATTGCGCTTTTTCAATTTTCAAAACAAAATCTGTGTTTTCAACGAACATGAGACTACCACCATTCTCTTAAGCGGTCTTTGCGCTATCCGAAGCCAAAGTTTGATCAAAAAGGTGGTGCAGTTTCTGAGAAAATTGAAAAAATGCTTTTGAGTCTTCATGTGAAGTATCCTGAAAAATCAAAATATCCGCGTGAAATCCCTAATCATCGAATTCATTCAGATCGATTGGGGAATATCAATTTTGAAGAAAATCAGCTAAACGGTTTAGGCGTAAGCGTTGAGCACAGACGAACAGGCAGACAGGCGTTTTCCCGTCAATCGAGGTTTTGGTATCAAGGACCCACAAAACATGGTTTCTGGCTACTCCGCGTGTTAGAGGATTTTTTCTATATTTAGCAACAGGAGATACCCACTTTTTCGATATGAGGGCCTGGCAATCAGAGTTTGTCTGTCAAAAATTCACCGTTTTCTGACCCACGATTACATAACTTTCTCTTCTTACGAAGAATTTCGGAAGGAGAGGAAGTAAAAATCGGCATCTTCAATACCGTAGTTGTAGTAAGACGCCGATATTCTTCAAACTTTTGTAGTTTTTGATAATTCAGAGTAACAGTGAAGATCGGGCCTATGGGATCATTATGTGTGAATTTCACTCTATTCTTACAAGTTTTTTAAAGAAAAAAATTGAGCCATATTTGAGAAAATTATGACTTCGCAGGGATTCGTGTATAAAAGTATACTCCCTAAATTTAAAGAAGGTTTTTCAAAATCCCAGAACTTCGAGTCGGGCCAGATCGATCGGGGAATATTCATTTTGGAAAAAAATCCTACAAATAGTTTAAGTTGTTTACATGTGAATAAAAAGACGGACGGACTGACAGGTATTTAAAAAATACGTTTTTGGCATAAAGGAACCCCAAAATGTGTATTTCCGTTTAATTCTCAAAATCGACTTTCCGCAGTTACAAAACTTTCTTTGTTTTATTCGAATATTACTCCGCAAATACTTACGTATGCGAGAAAGTAACTAGAGATCCTATAGAATGGCACAGATTTTCTCGTAATAAAGTTTTCGATTTTCCTTGTTGTGGATTGGTACTGCACAATCTTACCCCTCCTTCTTGCCTGCTGCCATCTATCGCCGCCCAAAGTACATTATTTTAAAAAATTTTCTCAACTTTTCGATTTCCAAATAGTAGAACGGAAATCTTATTTTAAGAATATTAAAGAAGGCTAAAAAACTCCTTAAAATGGCATTATTAATTCAAAAATTTGGAGCCGTTTTCAAGAAAATGGTTACTGTAAGTGAGAAATTTTAAGCTCTTTTTCACAGGAATTTTTGAGTTTTCGAGGAACTTCATTTGAAGTAATTTGAAGAGCCTTTACTCAAAAATTCAATAATGAATACAAATTGATGAAAATGTGCATATTAACGACGTGAGAGATATTTAAAGGATATTACATTTGTATAATTTTTGAAAACATTTTTGACATACTAAACAGTGCAATGATTTTCCATGAGCCATTTTTGAGAAAAGGCGTTTAGGCATTTCTGAAAATGCAGACGTTTGAGCTCGTTTCAACAGAAAACTTGATTTTTCGATAAACTTTATTTGACATTATTTAAAGCACATGTACTCATAAATACAAGAATGTGTGGAAATCACCTCTAATGTAAGTAATACCGATGTGAGAGACAAGTAAAAAATCTTTTTTTGTCATTTTTGAAAAAACAAAAGAATAGAGCAATATGGCGCTCATGTATAGGGTTCATTTGGCATTAACCCTACCAAAAATTTAAAGAAAAAATTGGAGTAGTTTCTCAAAAATCTTATTTTTGTTATTTTTTAAAATTGCAAATATTGCACGGAAACTAAAATTTACAAAAAAATCAACATGATCTTAATGAAAGAACTATTTAGGGAAAACAATTTCATGAAAGGGAGAATCCTCTATCTTGAAATTTATAGTTGTAGGAAGACAAAAAAATTCAAACTTTTGCAATTTTCCAAAATCCAGACAATTTTGAAAATTTCCGGGGATCTTAATGTAAAGTACCCCCAAATTTGAAAGAATGTTTTTCAAAAGTTCAACTAGAGCTAGATCGACAGGGGATTCATTCACTCGGAAAAGATCGTACGAATTGTTTTGGCGCTAGTAATGTTCACGGACGGACGGACGTTTTGCTTTCAATTGATTTTTCGGCATCAAATACCCCTCAAACAGGGATTGTGGATACGCCACGTGTTAGAAATTTTTTCTTTTAATTTAGCAACTGGATTTATCCAGTTTTATCCACTTTTTCATTATTAGGGCCCGGGAATGAATTTTATTCTGTCGAAAATTCGCTTTTTTTTTGCGCAGCATTACATAACTTTCTCTATACTACGTATATTACTCAGTACATACGTATGTATACGAGAAAGTAAAAATACAACCCTTTTTCGGAAGCTGGGTACCCCAAAATTTGTAATTCAGTTGAAATCTCGGAATCGATTTCTCGCAGCATTACTTAAGTTTCACTACAGTAAAATTTTTTCTCCGTATACGAGAAAGTAAAATTGTCTTTGAAAACTTCATAGGTTGGCCACACTGAATTCCGCGTCTTGCATGATATGTAGATTCAATAATTAAATTCAGAACAGAAACATATCGATTTAGGAATACATTAATGTAGTTGTTTCAGAGATGAATCATAGAGAATTCTTTACTTGAACCACTTTGTTTGATATGTGAGTATATAAGGACTGGTTATTGGCAAGACAAATATTTTTGATGTTCTGATCTGAATATTGGTGAAGATTATTGTGTATAAAGCATTGTAAATAAGAACTGAAAGTATGGATTTGTGTGTAGGTTATGTAAATAATTACCTATTTTCCGGCGTATAATTGGTAGTATTCATCCGAAAAAAATATATATTGAAAGGCTGCACGAAGTATTAAATGCTACTGTTTGATTTCTTTGATGTCAAGTGATAATGTGACTAGTCGTGAAGATACACTTTCTTGTTCTGAATGTGACTGATGGGTAAATAGTTTGTTATGATTTGGAATGGACATGCGTCATTCTGCCCTTGCAAAGTTTTGTTTATTTTTAACTGTCAATTTTTAGCATTACATTTCGCATTTAATTGTTATAGTGTTTTATTAAGTTAAAAAGTAAAATTACGGACGCATAATTTAAAATGTCTCGCAAAGTAGGGAATATCTTTTACGCTGAAAAATACGGTACGCATTCAATCTGAAACGTGATTTGGCTGGAATGTGATGCTATAATACAATTCAATGTATGTCTTTCTAATTCGAAACTTTACACATTTTAATAATAATGGAATTCACGTGGCATAACATTTTACAGAAATTATTAGAGAATTTTACGGAGTATAATATCTCTTTTGCATTAAAAATGAATACATCAAAAAACAATTTTAAATATTTCTTTCTTTTTGCATTTTTTAGGTGTCGTCGCTTGAGCTTATGGATTGGCAAGTATTTGGCGCCAGAACAGTTATGTCCCGAAACACATTGGGTCTTCTCAATTTTCTCGGCGATTGTGCTATTGCTTTTGTTTTGGGGCACTGGTTACAGTATTCTCGGGGACCTTGTTGCTCCTAATTCAAGTCTTTTCATGCTTGGTTCTCTTTTCACTTTGTCATACATTGGAGCAAGTCTGGTTACCCTTATTCACTTGCCAGCAATTTTAGGTATGATCCTCGTCGGTATGGCAATGCGCAATTTACATGCTTTTGAAGTTGAAGATGATTATAAATCTGTCGAGAGAGTTCTCAGGTAAAATAAGTTCTTGAGTAAGGTAATGTTAGTTGGTTTTATTTTTCAAACTGACTGAACAATAGAAAACATTACAATTATCCTTGTATAATTTATTATCATTGTTTGCAAAATATATTGAAATCTCTTGCTCATTAATATTTCAAATTAAGCACTTTTTCCTCAAATATAATTTTGTAAAATCAGATTCATTCACATCTAAGCATGAATAACTAATCAAGAAATTTATTTCAAAAGATAATAAACCTTGATATAGTTACTATATATAGATATAAAGTATAGTGAGGTTTGGAATCGTTTAAATAGAAATTTACGGGTGATAAAGTGAAACGTGAAACCTAGTTTCTCACTAATCTTAGAAACTCCCAGTCTTTTACCAGTCCGACCCCTCTTTATTACTTTACATATTATTTGCTATTTCCTCACATCATTACATACGTCACCTACGCTAACCGCCTGATGTTGGTTAAAGTGTGGTTCATCAAGTTAATATCCAAAGAATGCTTTGAAGTTGTTTATCCGCCCAATTTGAAAAACGTGTATTTTTACTGACTAATCTGCGAATTACCCAGCTTCGGATTTGAGCAGTAATATATTTGCCTAAAAACTGTTGCAAACTGATCTTAGATGTTTCAGTGAGGGAGAGAAAAGTATTTTATTGTGGAACTGATTGTTAATTGGATTTGGTGTTTTTAGGAGCAGTGCAATGGTCGTAATACTCATTAAAGCAGGCCTCACTCTTGAAGCTGACTCTCTACGAAAGCTCCACGGTCTTGTTTTAATGTTAGGAATCATACCATGTACAGTGGAAGCAATCGTTGTGACTGGTGTATCTTACTATACTCTTGGTTTCCCTATACACTGGTGTATAATGCTTGGGTAAGTGTTACATTTAAAATACATGATGCAGATATGGTTTTATTTAAAAGTGCATATGTTCCATATAAAACCATTAAACACTAGAGCTCTTGCTCCCAAGTTTTGCACGACCACTTTCGATCATCCGAGCCACAGGAGGGTCCACACCAAAACGTTTATCAACATTTTGGTTACACTCCAAAATAGGACCGGGAGCGGTAGCTCAGTGCATCAACTGATGTCACTGCAGCACCTCTAACCGGGAGGTCCTGGGTTCGAGTCCTGACGGCGGCAGGATTTTCGATGCTAGCTTTTCAGCTAGATCGAATTCAGTCGATGTCTGGAGGAGAATTCTAGCGGCTGATTCCATGGTTTCTCCGATCAACACCAGGCGAATGCTGGAGCAGTACCCTAACAAACGGGCCACGGACCGCGCGCGATCTGTCCTTCCTCTTCCTTGTTCTATCCTCTCCCCTTACACACACACACACACACACACACACTAACATGCACTACACTACCACATACTTCGGGAGACCGGTCGGGAGCGTAGAGTTTGTCCCGGCTGGGGCGGTGCCCCGCTGGTGGGAGAGTCTTGGTTAGGGGTACCCACTAGCCGACGGTAGGTCGGCGCCGGATCTCGCCATCCAGCGGGAGGAAGATCACCGCCGTCTCCCGAGAAAAAAACATGCACTCCACTAACGGGACTAATGACCAAAGCAGTTGACGCGCCCGGAAACACGAAAAAATCAATCAATAAATCAATCAATCCAAAATAGGAAACTGGAAACAATTCCCGCCCCCCTCGTAGTGCATTTTAGCGGCATGGTCGGGCCGAGCAGATACTGTGAGGGGCCAGGCGCAGCAGTGGCGGGAGAGGAGAGGCGAACGGGAGGGGAAACAGATGACTGCGAGAAGCAAATAGCCTTCTTCGTCCGAAATTAACTTATGCATGCCCTGTATGGGTTTCAGCTGCCCCAACCACATGAAATAAGTTACAAATTTTTCAAAACAAAATCTTAAGAATAACAGTAAATGCCCCATATTTTGTCAGCAATAAAACACGGCACAACGATCTTGCAATAGAACCGAATACTTCCTATATTACGAAACTGGCACATAATTTCATCAATAACTAGCTGACCCGGCGAACTCTGTTCCGCCTTAACAGCCGGTCCCATCTTCTTCTCGCGTCGCACTCACTGTGAGAAACTGTACTATCCTTGTTGCATTGCGTACGTGCGTTCTCACACAGGAACGCTGTCGAACGGGATAAACAGTATTCCGTCTCCTAGCTCAAAGCTTCCTGCTCACCAAATCGGTACAGCCGTTCTTGAGTTATAAATAGTGTAACTAACACGACTATATATAGATATAACGGCGAACGAAAGGCGGCTATCATTATCGGCTTCTGTTATCAGTGCGGCGTTACAACAATGGGCTACAACAGGCAACAATGACAGATAACATGCGAAATCACGCGAAAACGTGCAAAAACGTGCGTTTTCACACAGGAACGCTGTCGAACGGGATAAACAGTATCCTATGTCCGTCTCCTGGCTCTAAGCTTCCTGCTCACCAATTTTCAGCCAAATCAGTACAGCCGTTCTTGAGTTATAAATAGTGTAACTAACACGACTTTCTTATATATATATATATATATATATATATATATATATATATATATATATAGATTTAAACCAATTACAAGGAGCAGTCACTTATGAAATAGGAATTGGTCAACCCCCACTCTCCCGCCTAAGACAGACATCTCTCTCATTTCACACTTTCCTTCAATACCGCCCCGACTTTAGATAAGGTAACAAGATTTCTTGCATTTACCTGTCTCTCCGATCGTATTTCCTCTTAACTCTGCCATCGCCCTCTAACGAAATTTCATCATAATAACCTTCGTTGAAGGCATAAACCTAATGAAATCTCTATCAGGAAGGTGACAAGAGATTACCTCTTCACACTTTGCTGATACTCGTACAAAGTTACTCGCCAGACATCTGAAGAGGACTGATGCGTTATTGCTTGTTTATTTATTTTTCGTCAAAAACAGTTAAAAACTGTCTGACGTGGTATGGAGAAGTGAATTATCTCCGCGTTTTCAAAATTCTGTGATCCCTACACTAAGCCATATACTACTTGAATTTTGAAAACAGAAAAAATAGCGTTTTTTTGCAAGGATTGTAAAAAAATTGTTATTGCCTTCGATACTGAAGGCGATGTACACTGCTTAACTGACCTGGTTCGAGAAGATCGTGGTGACGAGGGAAATATGAAATGACAATCCGAGTCAAGTCAACAACTATTTAAATAATAAATAAGTAAATGTGAGTAATTAAAATGGGGTAAAAAATAAACTAATGTATGTACCGCGCGCGTAACTGGTTCTAAACACCTCGGGCCAAAGGCCCTCCGGCTTTCTGTCACCGTTCTATCATTAAGGGCCATATTCATACCGAGAGCGGTAGCTCAGTGCATCAACTGATGTCAACATGCACTACACTACCACATATTCTGGGAGATCGATCGGGAGCTTAGAACTTGTCCCGGCTGGGGCGGTGCCTCGCCGGTGGGAGTGTTCTGGTTAGGGGGAAACCCGACTAGCCCACGGTAAGTCGGCGCCGGATCTCGCCATCCAGCGGGGGAAGATCACCATCTCCCGAGAAAAAACATGCACCATGTTTACGGGACTAATGACCAAAACAGTTGACGTGCCCGGAAACACGAAAAAATCAATTAAAGCCATATTCATAGTCGTCACTTATAGGATAAGAAAATATTTAAGCTATAAGAAGTTACTTTTGATAAGGAAATGCTTATGCACATTTGGTATTCATAGACGATACTTATAATAAGTACGATTCTTGCAGTGTCTCGTGTGGAAACAGTGTGTTGGCTCGTGTGGAAACAGTGGCTGTTGCACAGCCTCTTGAATCTTGCCAGATGCGCTCCATCAAACTGGCCGTGAACTATCATATTCTTGCGTCCGTGAGGTAACCTAACCTACACAGTTTCTTAAATAGTGCCAGTGTATTAAATAAAGACTTAAATGGTGGTGAAATCAGTAAATATCTATTTGTTAGAGGTGGTTTTAGTTACCAATGTTACCAAAAAGTGTACAACAAATGTCTTAGTAAAACAATATTGTTTCTTAAATTCTAGATCGCTTTGCATTTTCAACGGGTTTTGGTAAAAATCCTTATAATCTTTGAAATAGTCGTCCACTTCCATTTCTTTCAAATTACGACAATTTTCAACACATCAAGAGAGGGTCCACTTAATATGTGAAGGCTGGACCTTCCTTAGAGCTATAAGGATTTTCTTATATGGATGCATAAGTTGCTACTATGAATTGGAAAACGTTATAAGGAACTCCTTACGGTTTTCTTTATTAAAAGTCATGACTATGAATACGGCCCTTAACGCCGTTGGTGCATACATAACTATATTGTATGAACATGTATGTATAACTATATGTATAAACATTTCCTACTTCCCTAAAAACATTGTTTGGAAAGTAGGTAATGTTTGGCTGGTTGAGGTATTCATATGAACATTATTTCTATTATTAATGTACTTCTTTGTTATTCCTTTACTACCCAGGAAATAGAGTATTCCCGCTAAAAACTCAATTTTACTGAACAAATAACTTTATATTGTTCTAAAAAACATTTGCAGTTCTCTAATAATGATGGTTATGGTTGTCTTCACTTGTTTTTACCCTTCTTTATACTTCACTGAAAGCTCAAAACCTTTCTGAAAATGCTCACCGTACTGAGTAAAGCGGTTTTCTACATAGTTCTAAGGTGTTTTTCTCATAACTGCAGACGTCTTCGAACGTTCTGCAGTAACTTCAGACTTCCGCCAATCTTTCGTGTCTACACACTTGCTGATACTCGTACTATCACAGATTCCATTTTCACTGTGTGTAATCTGTACATATCTTTCAAGTCAACAGATGATTGCTAGTATTTTATTTTCTATCAGCAATAGTTGACATTAAGTTGTCATCTGCAGGAATTGCTACATTAATGATGATAATAATAATAATAATAATAATAATAATAATAATAATAATAATAATTCCATCTTGTTTTGCAGAGATCATGTACACTGTAGTTTCTTGGAATTACGAACCATCGATAACCAGTTATGATGGTGAGCAATTCTGGTTTTACGAATTCTTATTTGTCTACTTCTACATATTACATTTAATGTATGGCGAGTTTGTGTATTCATAGCAATTCTTGCCATTTTATCAAATAAAACTATGATCCGTTTATTTCGACCGTCCTGTCAGTTATTATTGTATTGTTATACAGTATCCATGGAAGGTGAATACAGATTACTTGCTCAGGCTTACAGTTATAATAATGTTGCTCATGATCTGCAAGTTGATGTTTCTTTGTAAGACTCTTTTAATGACGTTGCAAGTATTCTGTTTGTGTCATAGATGGATATCCAAGATTGATGATATTTTGACGTAATCACATTTGCTATCTATCTTTTGGTCCGACCATATTTTTGAAAGGTTGTAGTTTCAATCTCTTGAGCTTGTATAGAAAAAAAGGAATCCCTTTGTTTCGGCACCAAGACCCGCTCTTCGCAGCCATTCCGTAGATCATTTCAGATCAACATGAAGTCAACGTTGCTACAAACCGGTCATGCAGTTCTTTAGACATCCAGACATTAATTCAATAACGAACTGTTCTTAAGGGTAGACTTCATGAACTGGTATTTATTCTGAGAGACAAATTGCTTTATGTAGTGTAGTATGAATTGAAAGAAAATTGTGAAACGTTTCAATTTCTAAGTATGGAAATTTATTTATGCAATGTGCCCACGTTGTGCCAATTTAAAAAGTCCTTATAGTTTTGCCTGAAAATATGTAAAGCTCTAAACCATTTAATTATTATAATTTTTATGAATCCCCGACTCCTACATTCTTTGCATGACTGAATCACGTGGGTTGACATCCCATCCAGTACCGGTTAGGTATTTTTGTGAAAATTTACTTTGTTAAAAAATTAAAATCGGGGTATGAGGAGTATATCTATTAAATAATCAGCCTTCTTTTTTCAACACTACATATTTCATTAATAATAATTTCATTATTTTTTACAAATATTTTCTTTATGAAATAAAATCTTATTGGCATGTCATTACATTTAAATATTATTTATTTAAATCTATTAAAGGCCTATTGAATGTTTGTTTAATCTTTTCTCTGCAAAGAATTATATCATTTACTTGTATGATGTTTCCGCGTCGCTTAAGGTTTGTGAAGGAGTTATAACTTTTGGTAGTAATATTGCTGAAGATACTGTTTTAGATTATACAAACGCCATTTTGCTGAATTATTTTGTTGTTGTTTTTAAAAAGTTACACAATTGCAATATTTTTGCCATCTCTATGACGTCTTCAATTTGTACATTAACGGTGATTTGTATACATTATTGAATTTGAGAAAACAAGTGCTTCAAAAGTCGTCTAATAAAGTTTCTCCTGAACTCAAAAGTTTTCTGGGAAAATGAGCACGAAATTCCATATATTCGGAAACGCTCAAACTTTTCTCAAAAACGGCTCCAATTTTTTCTTTAAACTTTTTATACGGAACTACATGCTAATACTAAATGAACCATATAAGATGACGTAAAGGTTTTTTTATTCTGCTTCCTTTTGCTTTTAAAAAATTAGGCAAATTTAAATGCCGTTTATTTGCACATTTTCAGTGATTTGTATACACAATGTAAAAATACACATGTACAAATTGCATTTGTGAGTGGAAGTGCTTAAAATGGCTTTCAATGAAGTTTTTCGAAAACTCAGCAGTTTTCTGTGAAAAAGAACTTCAAATTCGCATTTACGGTGCCGCTTAAACAATTTTTTCTTAAAAACCGCTCCGCATTTTTCATCAAAAATTTCCATCTCGAACGATGTTTTACTCTTCTATAATTTTCTTAACGTAATATTTCGGTTCTACAATTAGAAACCCTAGAAATTGAGAATTAAAAATACAAACTATGAGCAGCTGACAAGGGAATGGGGCTAGACCGAAATCTGCCCCAGTCGCAAGAAATTAGAAAACTAACTAGTACGAGAAAGTATGTGCCATTCTCTAACACCACTTTCTATGACACATAATAACAATGCAATAATACGAACGCAAGTTCAGGATGCTTTCCCTAATGTGGAAATCATTTTGAAAATTCATCTTATTTTAATGATAACTAATTGTGCTGCTGAAGTATCGTTTTCCAAATTAAAATTGATTATCTACAGAATGCGAACGTCATTCTGAGGACAATATCTAAACCATCTCGCTGTTTTCAGAAGTAATAATGATATAATGGAGATAAATAAGTTTTGACGATGTGACGAAGGAAAATTGCAAGGAAAATGGCCTCTCTAACATATTTAACTGCATGTATTATATGGTTATCAGAATTTAATAATTATAACTAGTTAAAGCATGGATAATATGGCTACCAAATTTAATAATTACACTGGTTGATAAAATTTAACTTTTTGTCTGTAAAATACAATATGGGCTGTTTGTTATGGAAAATGGTACTCTGATTTCAAATTTGCAGAGCACGTATTTGTAACGGGGAAGGTTTCCTTTTAATAAGTAGTTAAAAAGTACACACTATTTTTAAGTTATTGGTTTTGTTTACTTTACTTACATATAATCTCAATCAAAATGTAATCTTGAACGATTGTTTACTATATTTCGTTTGAATATATCCTTTTTAGGATATACTCAAATGTCCAGAATTAGTCTGCAATCTAATTTTGATTCCATTTTCCATTATAAATTTTGTCCGTAGTTGCAATGTCTCGGTGAAATCGCGCTTGTCGCTCCGTGTTTGTCGCTCACAGCACCGAGATTTTCAGGAAAGAAGTCTAAGTGTGAATACAGAAAATGTACAATAAGGAACATGTTAGTACATCCCAGAGCATTATAATATTGTCAAGGAGTTCCGACACTATTTCTTCGTAGGTCTCAGCTTTTCTGTTACCAAGGAGTTTAGTTTCGACGTTTTGAAACGACATCCATGCAGCCCTTTCAACACTATTCAGTCTTGCCTTAAACTCATGATCACTCACAAGCTCCTTCATTTGTAACCCTACAAATATATCTTTCTTTATTTTCTCCTCACTGTACCTACACGGAATTTGTTATTTAAGTACAGGAAATCTGGCCTACTTTTATCCATCCTCTTTACAAAATTTTTCAACCATCCGAGTTTGGTGTGCAAGGGAGGAAGATATGCGTGTGCAGCATTACAAGGCATTGCGAAGTTACATTTTTGTCCAAGAATCAGATGTCATTGAGACCTATGCTTCATCACAAAATTATTTTTGCGACTTTCACTATCCTACTCGCATAGAAAACAGAAAAAAATAGAATGTTCTGATTGGAGACCTAACAAAAGTGCCATAACTTTCAAATCGCCGTATACGTTCCATGAAAACTGCTAGTATTATTGTATCTTCTATAACAAAAGTTTCGTGATTCCCTATGTCTATTACGTATGGGCTGCATAGTCAAGAGACATAGCTTGTTTCTCATTTCCGATATGAATTAGCACGTTTTTTAAATTGAGTTTAGAGGAATCGATAAACAGCCTTCATTGCTTAGGATGGTCTCCCAAAGTACTCAGTAATGCATCAACATCAGCACAACTAATTAGATTTCCTTCTTCTGAGAACACGCATCGGGAATTTTGTTCCCGTCGGCAATACACAGTAAATGTAGTTCCCATTTGAAGGAGGTCCAACCCTTTAATTGACTCGCCAACAGTTCTGCCTAATTCTTCGACAAGTTTAAATCACGAACTAGATCTTTGTGTTCTGACTGATTGATTATATGATATTCTGTAGATATTCCATCGAAATCTGGGTCTTCAATGTCGTCCATTTCTGTACTAACATTTAAGTCTTCAACGCCAGAGTTTTCGGATTACAAACTTCAATTGTCCGGTGGCGCTGGAACTCGAAGGCTGTCGCGGTAAGGAACAAGCCTAATAACTGAAGGGCGGTTGACCATTCAATATGGTCTTCTTGGTCTTGCTTGTGACTCCAGGAACTTTGGTAGTGCAGAAATAATAGCCTCTGGGGTGGTTCTCTGGTTCCCTCTATGCCATGGGAATTGCATGGGAATGGTATATGTTGCGAATTTCCGTTAAGCTAACTCCTAAGTAATGTTACATAAGACGCATAGCAAATATGAAGGTCCCATGATTTGTCCTAATAACCAATTTGACACCCGACATAGAATTTCTATGCCTTTTTTCTTAAGGGAGTAAAATTCCGCCTTTGGCTCTTCAAAGTTACCTCACCACACATGTAACAGAAATTCTTTCGATGGTTTACTTACTGCCGCGGTATTGTAAGGAATCTGTTTGTACAAAAATTAACACTAGAACGCAAAGAATAGATGAGTTGTGCCCTACGAAAATATCAACATCATTCGCTCTCGACAAACAGGGCGCGACTAACATGAAGTGACCATCATACACAACACGCCGAGTCGGCGTACCGGGAGCGGTAGCTCAGTGCATCGACTGATGTCACTGCAGCGCCTCTGATCGGGAGGTCCTAGGTTCGAGTCCTGACGGCGGCAGGATTTTCGACACTAGCTTTTCAGCTAGGTTGCTGAATTCAGGTTGTTGGATTCAGTCGCTGTCTGCAGGAGAATTCTAGCGGTCGGAGCCGTACCCTACCGAACGGACCACTCCCTTTACACACACACTTTCACTAACATGCACTACAGTACCACATATTCCGGGAGACCGGTGGGGAGCTTAGAGCTTATCTCGGCTGGGGTGGTGCCCCGCTGGTGGGGAGTCCTGGTTAGGGGGAAACCCCACTAGCCGACGGTAGGTCGGCGCCGGATCTCGCTATCCAGCGGGGGAAGATCACCGCCATCTCCCGCGAAAAAAATGCACTATGTTTACGGGACTAATGACCAAAGCTGTTGACGCTCGCGGAAACACGAACAAATCAATCAATCAACCGCGTCGGCGTGTGGTTTACGTGGGTCACTGCAATTAAGTTCACAATGCCCTGCGTTGCTGAACTGATTGGACCGATATGACACACGTTTCAGGTCTTAGGGGAAATCTACAATGTCACACATTGTGGGCGACCACCGTCTTGTAAGCCTGCAAACGACTAGCGTTTCAGCATAAACGACACTGAGAGATATGTGTCACACTCAGAGAGTGGCTCTCTGAGAAATATACGTAGCTTTAGTATTTGTGCGATTACACGAAAACAGCCCGATGGGCACTTTTTATGGTTACATTCAGTTTTAGCGTAGCTAAGTACATAAGAAACAACTAGAGTTCGCCATTTAACAAAACCACTGTCGACCAGTGTTACAATGCAGTTAAATGCATGGATAATATGGTTACCGACAATAAATACATACATATAGTTTTACAGCGTTTTAATCTTTGTCTTGAGATTCACCCACCAAGAGGGCCCCTCACCATAGTAAACGCGGCCTTGCGAACAAGCAATATCACATCGTCACAGTTACAGGATTTATTGTTGATCAGTGTTTTATTTCACACAATTATCCCTTGATATATTGCATGATACATTAAATTGATACATTGATTGTCTCTATGAATTTGTTTCATTTCTTTACCAGAGTTTACTCCATATTCCTAAGCAGGTAAATTACATGTTCTTTAGTATAATAAAAGAGCATTGAGATTTGATTTGATTTTTTCGTGTTTCCGGGCACAACTGCTTTGGTCATTAGTCCCGTTAGTGTAGTGCATGTTTTTTCTCGGGAGGTGTGCGGTGATCTTCCCCCCCTGGAATACGATATCCGGCGCCGACCTACCGTCGGCTAGTGGGGTTTCCCCCTAACCAGGACTCTCCCACCAGCGCGGCACCGCCCCAGCCAAGACAAGCTCTAAGCTCCTGACCGGCCTCCCGGAATATGTGGTAGTGTAGTGCATGTTAGTGTGTGTGTGTGTGTGGAAGGGGGAGAAGATAGGACAAGGAAGAGGAAGGAAAGATCGCACGCGGTCCGTGGCCCGTTTCGTAGGGTACTGCTCCGGCATTCGCCTGGTGTAATCGGAGAAACCACGGAAAACTACCGATTAGAGCAGCCAGCCGCTAGAATTCTCCTCCGGACAGCGAGTGAATTCGACCTAGCTGAAAAGCTAGTGTCGAAAATCCTGCGGCCATCAGGACTCGAACCTAGGACCTCTCGGTCAGAGGCGCTGCAGTGACATCAGTTGATGCACTGAGCTACCACTCCCGGTAAAAGAGCATTGAGATTGACTGTAAGAGTAAGAGAAAGGTAATGCTTTTAGAACGATAGTCTTTTGTGCATCCAATTAAATTAGCTTAGAAAGACCTCAATGTTTTTGTTACATGAAGATATTAAATGTTAGATTATTTAACTTCCTTGGTCACAAGTTATAACTGCAGAATTTTTAGGTAAGAAAGTTTTAACGCTCTTGCAACCGATAATGTACATGTAAAGGAAACGACTCTTGTGTCTGTGTCATTGTTTCCTTAAAATTCGAATCTGCCGCGCTACCGAACAAGTGACTTATAGCTGACACCGCATGGGAGGCACCTGGCGACTGATTTAGGAGACAGAAAGACAATTGATGAATGATCGCATGTGACAAGAAACGCACGATCTAAGCTATTAATTCCCCTAAAGTAAAAACTTAAAAATTTTTTTTCCTGTTTTTATTACAGAAACCCCCGTCGAGGTGGGTTGGTCCACGTCCTGACGGGGGGATACAGAGAGGGCTCTCAAGTATTCCTTTCCTTCACAAGTCGCTTTTCTTCTCCCCATTGTACATTCTCATTCTTCTATACCATCCTGTCTTTTCTTCTCCCTCTTCTATTTCACTGGCTCCCTCTGTATGCTGAACGCCCACCCATGTGTTTGCCGTGCATGGTGACCCGTGTCGGAGGGAATGTATGTCCTGGCGGTTGAGGGGGTTGTCTGTTTCCCAATTACTCTCCTCGTGCTCCTTTTTTTCTTGGCATCCAGGGATACGTGCTCTTACGTATTTTGGGGAACATTCCTTGTAGGTGTCGATACACTTGGCTTTGGCTACGAACTCTTCTAGACGGGCGGTCGGGAGCTAACCCACTCCCGATCAACCGGATTGGACTAGGTCTTGTACTGAACTCCAGGGTGAGCGGGGGGATCCACGGCGGTGCAGCGCTGTGGTAACCCCCCACTATATCCCCGTGGCAACCCTGGCACTCCGATGGAGTGTCCCCTTGTTGGGCTCCGTGGTGGGTGGGGACCACGGGGATGAATCTGATATCCTCTAAATGGATAAAAAACCTACCCCCCGCCCTCTTCCATAAGGAAGAGGAGATTTGTTGGTGAAACAGTAAATCTTGAGAGTTTTTTTGTAATGAGTCAGACAGACCTACTAAGCCCCGCTTTCTCGTCATGTCAAGTAAAAGAGAAAATGAAACTATGAAGAGTGTCAGCCCTATCAAACTTGCCAGGGAAATTGAAAAGTTTGGTATATTTCAGTCGGAGGTCCGTCAGAGAAATGGCACAATTCTTTTCGAATGTCGCTCTGATGTACAGATCAGCAACATCCTTGACCTCAAAGAAATAGCCGGCCTCCAGGTGCATGTGCCCGTCCACCCGACCTTAAACCTCTGCAAGGGTGTGGTAAACCACGAAGACTTCTCTACCGAATCGGAAGAAAATTTGAAAGCCTTCTTCGAGCCATATGGTTTGTCAGAGATATACAGGATTCAGCGGAGAGTAAATGGGGTACTCACTCCTACCTCAACTCTAATACTGACTTTCGACCGTCCATCTCTACCAGAGAAGATATCGTATAGCTTCTACAATCTCCGTGTCAGGCAGTATGTTCCAAACCCTCTGCGCTGCTTTAAATGCCAGAGGTTTGGCCATACGCAACCTTGCTGCATGAGCGCCGCAGTCTGCGTGCACTGTGGAAGGGAGTTTTGTAATGACTCGAACTGCTCCGCCGAGGCAAAGTGCGTTAACTGTTGTGGAAAACATCCATCTAATTCCAACCAGTGCCCCATTTTCTTAAGAGAAAGAGAGATCCAGAAGATCAGGGTCTCTGAGAAAGTTTCCTTTCCGGAGGCACGACGCCGTTACCAGACGCGAAACCCCGTGGACATGGCCCGAAGTTTCGCTGACACCGTGGGTCAACATAAGACAGTCAATTCGGAAACCCAAACGCCTAAAGCCTCCACTTTGCGCGATGCTGCCTGCCAGGTGTCCTTTAATGACATCGGCGGAGATGCAAATCCCAAATCTCTTGTCCAGCCTGAAACAAAATCGGAAACAAAAACCATAAATATTTCAATCAACACCCAAACACATCAAAAGAAGCTGAGGCCGACAGACCCTATTGCTAGATCTAGACCGCCTGTCTCAAGGGACCGTGGTGTCTCAATACATGCGACCCTCTCCAGCAGTAGTCAAGATGACTCTGCTGGGAATGAGAAACTCCGCATGAACCAAGCCATTAATTTCCAACAAAGAAGGAAAAAGAAGAAAAAGAAACCTGATACATAACCTACCCTTGAACCAAAAACTTAGCCAGAAACTATGGCTCTCCTGTCATGGAACATAAATGGCTTTCGAACCCGTTTGGATGAATTAAAGTTAATAATGTCTACACAGACCCGTGGTTATCTGCCTGCAGGAAACACATCTCCTGTCTGAGCACTCCCTCTCTCTACGCGGCTTTTGTTGCTACAGGCAAGACGTAGACGATGGCCTCCGCGCCTATGGCGAAGTCGCCACGTTTATCACAAACTCTTTGGTATCGAAAGAAATAGACATACGAACCACTCTGCAGATATCTTGCGTTCGTGTAAATTTCCGAACTATTTCTGATACCATTTGCAACATTTATATCCCGCCTGGACAAGTCGTGTCACAAAAAGAACTGGAAGATGTGCTCTCTCAGGTGCCTACACCTTTTCTCATTGTGGGGGACTTCAACGCCCACAACCCTGCCTGGGGTGGCACAAGGTCGTGCTCGAGAGGCAGGTTACTTGAAAATATCATAGATAACCAAAACTTAATTCTCCTAAATTCTGGCGAAAGTACACACTTTTCCGTAGCTTCTTACACATTCTCGTCCGTGGACCTAGCTCTCTGTAGTCCCTCCGTTTCTACAATCTTCGAATGGACTGTCCTTGGCGACCTGCATGGCAGTGACCATTTTCCCATTCGGGTCAACCTCGATATTCCCGATCTGAACGTTGCTCGCCCTCCTCGGTGGCTAATCCACCGAGCTGAGTGGGAAACATTCCAGAAAGAATTACGAATATCGGAAAACTGCCCAAACGACATCGATGCTATGGTTGCCCATTTTAATAACGCCGTCCTTCATGCTGCCTCATTTGCCATCCCGAAGTCGTCGGGCCATGCACGACACCCCCCTGTGCCATGGTGGAACGATGATTGTGCCACCGCGGTCCGGGATCGGAAGAGGGCATTGACAAAACTTAGTAGGTTCCCAACCATGGAAAACCTAATAAACTATAAAAGATCCCGAGCCAGAGCTAGATTAACGATACGGGAAAGTAAGGCTGCGTCCTGGAGAGCCTACATCTCGTCACTCTCTTGCCGTTCATCCCCTAAACTTGTGTGGAGAAAGGTCCGACAGATCGGTGGAAGACTCCCTTCGCCGTCTATTTCAGGGCTTATAGTAAATGGCAATCTCCTAACCTCTCGACAAGAAATTGCTGAATAAATGGCCTCTCATTACGAACAAATCTCCAGCTCCGTACACTATTCTTCTGGCTTTCAAAACACGAAAAGAAAAATGGAAAACTGTAAATTAGACTTCTCGAGTCGCGTGGAGGAAGATTAAAATGCCTTTTTCTCCATGGACGAACTCTCCGGTGCCCTCGCTTGTGCGAAAGATTCTGCTCCAGGACCAGACCAGATACATAACCAAATGTTGAAACACCTACCTGAAAACGCTCGTTCGTTTCTCTTCGGCATTTTCAACAAGATATGGGCTGAACATGCTATACCAAGGATTTGGCGTGAAGCCATCGTTCTCCCAATCCCTAAAGAAGGAAAGGTCAGAACAACCCCCTCAAGTTACCGCCCAATCTCAATCACAAGCTGTGTGTGCAAGCTTTTAGAGCGAATGGTAAATACACGTCTGGTCTGGCTCCTGGAACTTTTTTTTTCTCCCTTTCAAAATTCAAAATTTATTGCTTATTTATCCTTGAAAATAGATTTTATTACATGGGAGTTTTTTTCTCCCTTTCAAAATTCAAAATTTAAGTAGTATATGACTTAGTGTGGGGATCACAGAATTTTGAAAATGTGCACAGAATTCACTTTTCCCCATAGCACGTCATACGCAGTTTTTAACTGTTTTTTGACGTAAAATAAATAAAATAAATAAATAAATTATTAAATAAATAAACAAAATCACCTATTTACACCTCTCCATTGTGGCTTCAGGAAGCACAGGTCAACCATGGACCACTTAGTCACCCTCGCTGCGCAGATTTCCACTTCTTTCGTGCTACGTCAGCACCTGGTAGCAATTTTCTTCGATATAGAGAAAGCGTATGACACCACCTGGAGGTACGGTATTCTTCGCACCTTGCATACTTGGGGCCTTAGGGAACGGCTCCGTTTGTTTCTAGTAGGTTTTCTTTCATCAAGATGTTTCCGCGTCCGCCTTGACGACGTGTTATCCTCTAGTCACCAGTTAGAAAACGGTGTTCCCCAGGGATCAATTTTGAGCGTCACTCTGTTTGCTATTGCTATCAATAGTATTGCATCAGTTATCCGGGAGCCTGTGAAAGCATCACTGTTTGTTGACGATTTTGCAATTTTTTGCTCCTCCAAGAGCGTGCACGTTATTGAGGGGCAACTACAACTTGTGCTCAACAAACTGCAGGAATGGAGCGAAGAAACAGGATTCAAGTTCTCTACCTCAAAAACCACTTGCATGCACTTTTGCAGAATCCGTCACCTCCATAATCACCCCGACCTTTTTCTTGGAGGACAGCAGCTTCCATTCGTTGAATCCGCAACCTTCCTTGGACTCACATTCGACAAGAACCTAACCTGGCGAAAACACATCCGTAAACTACTGGGCCGATGTGTATCACCTATGAATCTCCTTCGCACTCTTACTGGTAGCTCTTGGGGCGCAGACCGTGTTTGTCTTCTGCGTTTGTATAGAACTCACATCCGCCCTATCTTGGATTACGGATGCATAGTGTATGGGTCAGCGTCTCCATCAACCCTCCGGCCATTAAATACCATACACAATGGCTCCACGCGACTCGAGAAGTCTAATTTAGTGTGGATTATAAACGGATCATAGTTTTATTTGATAAAAGGCATGACCTTGCTAGCTCCCTTGCGGAGATTATTAGTAATGACGAATCTTCTCTCTGCAAGCTTTTTGGCTTTTTTCGAGAGACTGACTTGTACAGCCTTATCTGAGAGAAGATGATAATGCCAATTATTGGCTTTTAGCCCGAGATTTTAAACAAACAAAAAAAACTATCTGGCAATTTTCTGGCAAACCCTTTTATTAGGATACGCCCCTTCTCAGTTTTACTTTGCTTTCTATTAAATATTTTAATTTTTCTTTGTTAACTTGGAACTGCAATATTATGCACTGGTCTTAAAATAATTTGACACGGGCGCAAATGACCTTAGCCGTTGAAGCGCCCTTAAACCCAACCAATCAAATCAAATTACAGAAACCCACCTGAGTTTTTATTTAAAATTAAATACTTGAAGGATATAATCATTATATACATACAGCTGGAATTGCCAAACTGCAAATGGCGGCCGTAGCTGGGCCGAAAGTACGGCCTACTCGGTGGAGCTCGTCATCCAGTTAGTATACAGATCACCGCAGGCGACGATAATTACCTGTGAAAATTTACTTAGTTAAAAGAAATAGCAGTTTTTGCTCACCTTAATTACGTGTGACGTAATTAAATGAAAAATAAAAATAACTGACACTGCAAGAGCTTCAATATATTTAGAAATACAAAAGCGCAAATAATTTGTGGAAGTTGAAAATTTGATTATAAAAAAGTTATAAAGAATGAAGAATATATGTATTTTCACTGCTTGGGGTGGCTGAACTTTTGTTCGGGTGAAACGCTTGGCTTTAAGGGTGTCGTGTGGCTGTAAGCATTGATAAAAATTATTTTTTTCGTGGTTTCTAATAATTTGAAGTACGTAGAATTGATATTTGTCAAGAAATAATCGTTTTTCAAATATTAAAATTTGAGTCCTGTGCGCGAGTTTCGGCCCTGCTCAGACCAACAAGCTGCTTTGAGAGGACGTTCATGCATCGTGGAATCGAGAGGTGCGGCGCAGTGCTAACCGTCGATGAGCCAGTTTCTGAACATGATGCGCGTTTCTACCTTCAGTAGATTTCGCTCTGATTGAAACGGCACATCTTCTCTAATTTTATAGATCTTAGTTAATGCCTTATTTTACGTGACGAGACTCGGGCCGTGAGGCCCGCTCTACCGTCGGACCACATAAATTTACCTACGCTCCTTTCACCATCTAGCGGAGAAAGGAGGTATTATCTTGGGCGTCGAAAGAGGCGGATCCCAATTTTGCTCAGAGGCTTCTTTTAGGCTTGAGAATCTTTTACATACAGTAAATCTACTACATGGGACAGTCGGCTTTACTTCCCCACCGAAGGAAGGGGTACGAAGGATTTTTTCGCCCTTAAAAATCCACGGCTTCAATCGGATCTGAACCCGCAAACTCGGGTACAACAGTCCGGTACGCTGACCGTTTGACCACCGAATCCGCAAATCCAGATGTAGTTAGAAGCTTTGCGTAGTTAGTACCTTTGGGAATCAGAGAATATGAAACAAACTATTTTTACCGGATATAGTCAGCGCTAATTGCAGTATCGGCTGGTTGAAATATTTTATTTGATGAGTAAGATATAATCTTTGTATTCCAATGTAATATAATTATTATTACTCTGAATTAGTTTAAACTCATCATTCCAGATTCATAATCGCTGCCGTAGCACCTGGTATCATAATACCGTATGTGTTGACGCTCGAAGAAGAAGGTTATGGTACAAAGACTGGAATTGCCACACTTGTAATTGCGGCTTCAAGTATTGATAATATTTTGACTATATCTGCATTTGGTGTTGTTCAAAATATGATATTTACTGAAGGTATATTAAAAGCGTAATTTTATCAATAAAGTATGGGACAATCTATTTTAAATAGTCCAAAATTTCATAAATTGGTCGCTCGACCATCTCGAAAAAAAAATTAATATTTTGTACATACATTTTCTTATGTTTTGGCTGTTCACAAGCATCTTTGCTTTATTTTTATTGTATCTGGTTTACAAATGGCGGCCATTTTTGTTTTACACCGTGCGCCATTTTTCGCGTTTGTAGAGGTTTACTCTTTTCAAAATTATTCATTCTAGAATGAATAGCATTGGATTCAGTGTACTCTGGCCTACAAATAGAATTATTACATATTGGAGAAATATTTGCGACTAAATCTATGGAACGAAAATGAACCAAGTTCGATTTTCAGAGAGTAATTTCTCAAAGAAGGAATAGAATCTTAACTTATGAATTTTTTTCGAAATGATCAAGCGACCAGTACTGGACCACTTAAAATGGATTGACCCGTATGTAATAACCTTACATTCCCGTGGTCCATCTTCTTATAATTGGAATAAATCGTTCCATTAAGCTTCGTAGAAAATATTAATACCGATTGGACTTAAGTGTATCCAGTTAACACGCCAATATAATAAATGAAACTTGATAGAGTTTGTTGCATGATTGTATTTTGGCGTGCCAAACATTTGTCTAGAATCTTTATATTATCGAGCTGATAAAACAAGCAAAATACTGTAATATTTATTGAATTGTTTCAGATTAACATGATATGTCGAAATGTCAGAGGGAAAATAACATGTCAATCCTTTTCTAACGAAATTTCTGTAATTACTTTTTTAATGAGACAAATGTTGGTTGTACTTCCTAGGTGGTGTGATTAAACTTATATTACAAGGAATACTGGAAGTTGTTTTAGGTCTAGTTTTTGGAATTTCATGGGGAATAACATCAATCTACATTCCTCACAGAGATGAGGTCAGCATGTTTGCAAATTCCCGTCATTACAAAGAAGTGGTTACTAAATATAACCATGGTGTGCATCTTTCAGAGTTGGGTAGTTGCCGGTAGAACAGCAATGGTTGGTCTTGGCGGAATGTTTGCTATCCATGGAAGTCATGCACTCAAGAAGTCTGGCGCAGGTCCCATTGCCTGCGTTGCGATGGCTTTCATTGCATGTTGGGGATGGAGGACGCAGGGGTGGGCAGGTCGATCGGCAAGTGCACTATTCTTCCTGGAGTTAAGACCTGACTGTTAAATTAGTCTGAAAAACAGTGTAGTAATAGATGCTGGAGCGGTAGCGGTAGCAGTATCCGTGGTAGTAGTAGTAGTAGTAGTAGTAGTTGTTGATGTAGCAGTAGTAGTGTCCACACACACACACACACACTTGCTTTGGTTGATCAATTCCCGCAAGCGAAGGATTTACCGGCATCACTGGTGAAATTCCTCAAACCAGCATATGGGGGAACACAGGTAGCAGTAGTCAGTCTCCCGGCGACCGTGGCCAATGCCCTCTTAACTTCTGGTAATGTTAGAATAGGATGGGTAAACTGCTGATTGCGTGAGAGGAAACCCCCCCTGAGGTGCTTCAAATGCTTAGATTTTGGGCATATAAGTCGAGCGTGTAAGACCCCGTGCGACAGATCAAAGTTGTGCATGAATTGCGGTGATGTGATAGTGAATGATCACTTCGCTAAGACATGCACGAACGATCCAAAGTGCCTACTGTGGATACAAAACGGCAAAGTCAGCAAACATGCTACCGGATACAAGGGGTGTCCTTCTTACCAAAGAGCACTAAAGAAAATATTGGACAGACCATGAAAATAGTTCAAATCAATCTGAACCACTGTGACGTTGCTCAGAATATTCTAACACAATCTGCGAGGGAATGGGAGGCAGATGTCGCGATTCTGTGTGAGCAATATAGAAACCGCGACAATTCATCGTGGGCACCCGACCAATGCAACAAAGCAGCAATTTGAGCATGTGGAAAATCGTCCATTTCAACAAGTAATGACCCGAGCCGAAGATGGATTCGTCAGTGCCAAAATTGATGGAATCTATATCTACAGCTGCTACGCGTCACCAAACGATACGTTTGATGACGATCTTTAATTCCTGGATCGTCTAGTTCTTGGCGCCAGAGGTCGCAACCCTCTCATGATAGCTGAGGACTTCCATGCTTGGGCTGTGGAGTGGGGGAGCTCGACTACGAATAAGAGAGGTCGAGCAGTCCTAGAATCATTCTCCCTCTTGAACGTAGTACTCGTCAACTCCGGAGATACACACACTTTCCGCAGAAGTGGTTTCGGATCTGATCTGTGGTGGACATAACGTTTATGACAGACTGCTTGTTGAGAATGACAGTATCCTGGAAGGTCAGTGAACACTACACACACAGCGACCATCAGTCTATTGTATACGAGATACATCCCGCATCTTGTCATGTTGGACCGGGATCTAAGGTAAGGGGATGGAAGGCCAAAGCGTGTGACGCGGATGTATTCCGCCTTTGTTTGGAGAACTTTGTACCATCAGGGACGGCGGAGACAAAGGTTAGCCAAATTATGAACTGGATAACCAGAGCTTGTGATGCAGCTATGCCCGGAAGAGGAACCAACCACCGACGATTACCCGTTTACTGGTGGAATGAAGACATTGCTCAGCATCGGCGTCACTGCCTTCGAGCCAGGAGACCATATCATCAAACTCGTGGTAAAGACAACTTTGTTTAATTGTAAGACAATATTAATTGACCAGAAATCAGTTGAAGACCGCAATCCGGGAAAGTAAACGTCTTTGCGCTAAAAGCCTAGGCGATGAAGTTGATAAACATGTATGGGTTAGACCTTACAAGACTGTTATGGGTAAGTTTATAAAGTCACATACTCAGTCTCCAACCTGCCCTAACATTCTTCGGAGAATTGTGACAACTTTATTTCCCTCACCACCCCGGTCAACTGACAACTTGATACGCAGATGACACCTCCAGTCACTGAGGATGAGCTACTGCACGTAATCAGTAGAATTGGTAATTCCAAGGCACCAGGAGCGGATAGTATTCCCAACATCGTCCTCAAGACTACGATATGCGCTCGTAGTGAAATATTCGTGGACCTCTACGACACATGTCTGCGAGAAGGGATATTTCCTGAAGAGATAGAAGAAACAACTAGTACTTCTTCTAAAGGGAAAAAAACCTCCTGAAGTTCCGGCGTTTTACTGGCCGCTGTGCATGCTCGATACCGCGGGTAAGGTTTTCGAACATATTATTAGCGCAAGATTGGAAGATGCAATAGATAAAAGAGGTGGACTCTCAGAGAACCAGTATAGCTTTCGCAAAGCTCGCTCAACAATCGATGCTGTTAAGCTTGTCGTCGACACTGCCCGACTGGCCGTTAAAGGGAGCAGGTAGAGATGAAGTCCAAAAAAGTACTGTGCAGTTGTATCATTGGACATTAAGAATGCTTTCAACTCGGCAAGATGGAGTGTCATTCATGAGGCACTACATCAAATCAATGTACCTACGTACTTGAGAAAAATAGTGGCTGAATATCTGAATAGACGAATTCTAGTCTACAGTACGGATGATGGGCCGAAGGTACACAACATCATCGCTGGCGTTCCACAAGGTTCGGTGCTGGGTCCACTTCTGTGGAATATCATGTATGATGAAGTTTTTAGGCTCCCACTTCCAGAAGGAACCGAGATCATTGGTTTCGCAGACGACATTGCCATCGTCGTCGTCGTTGGAAAATTTGAACAAGAGATAGTATGTATTTGCAATGAATCCATTGCCATTGTTATTCGTTGGCTATATTGCGCGGGATTGCAGCTTGCCGAACATAAAACAGAAAAGCTGCTCGTAACTAGCAGAAAGAAGAGAGAATCCTTCACACTCAAAGCCGGTCAGCACAACATTTCATCACGATCCACGATAAAATACCTCGGCATCATGATCGACACGCGCTTGTCCTTTAAAGACCATTTGGACTACGCCAGCAAAAAAGCGGCGGTGGTGAGTGCTGCGTTGACTAGGTTAATGCCAAGTACTGGAGGGCCTAGTCATGAAAAGAGAAAGCTCCTTGCCTCGGTAATCACTTCGGATCTGCTCTACGGTTTACCAGTTTGGGCCAACTCTGAGTCAACGTAAGAGACATGGCTTCAATGTATCGGTTATCTGCGCTGAGGATGGCATGTGTGTCCCGCACTGTCTCCAATGAAGCAATTTGCGTCAAAGCCGGGATGATTCCGATAGATACAATGGCCCGTGAACGGCAGAGGTATTGCGACAAAAGAGACGGGAAGCATAACTGCTTGGAACGGCTAGGAGAATGGAAACAACGACGGGACACGTCCTCCAATGAAGATGGACATACAACTTGACTCCTGCAGTTGAATCGTGGATCAGTCGAAAGCGCGGCGGGGTAAATTATTACATCACGCAGCTTCTAACGACATGGTTGCTTCAGAGCCTGCCTTCATAGGTTCAAACTAGGTGATACCCCTCATTGTCCTGTGTGTGAACCCGATATCGAGGACGCCAACACATGGTTTTTCAGTGCCCACGTTTCGCACCCCAACCACTATCCACTGCTGAGATACTTGGTATAGGCCCGTTAACACCAGAAAACATAGTTTCAAGTATGCCTGTTTCTGACAGCAATTGGAGGGTGGTGTGCAATTTTTCACAAGATACATCGATGAAATTGTGAAGCCTAGAGAAAGGTAAGAATGATATCTCATGATTTCTCACCTGACTAATTTCATGTGATGAGGTCACTATTCCACTCTCCGCGAAGTAATGCCTTTAGGAGGTTCCGCAGAGAGGATGGAGGAGAAGGGAGGTTCGGTTTTAGGGAGTATAACTCTCACACGCTGGGTAGTACGGTCTACCCAGTGTCTTTTGAAGATTTTCACCTACCCTCGTAAAACACACACACGTATATATATATATATATATATATATATATATATATATATATATATATATATATATATCCAATATAAGAGTCACTAATTTATCAGTATCACTTAATTTATGTAAGTATTTGTTTCTTATATACTTTAAAAATTGTTTTCACTACGTTCCATTTGAGGTTCTAAAACAAAAGAAGAACACAATGTCCTAATTGCATTAGGATGTGCAAATATTATGAATCCTACATATTTGAAATATTTATAAGAATATGGCTATATGGTAAATAGCGTACAAGACAATATGAAAAACGGTGAACTGTACTCATATGCACTTTTTTCTTGGTAAGAAGTTTTATTTGTTCCAGGGTAAAAGCAACAGGTTTGCAAAATTGTGAAATTGTCGTATCTGTTTGAAGCAAGATGTCTAAATTAAAGCAAAACCATCATGAGGACTGTTACTACTAATTGTATTAAAACATGACTTGAACCTAACCTTTTCTAAAACATCACTCATTTCATTTGTATTATATGTACTATCTGATATTGTAGTGGCTCCCAGTTTTAATACTTTTTGCGATAATAAACACTGAGTTTCAATTTCTTATCCACCACAACTGAACTGATAATTTTATGGACAGAATTACAATCAATATGTTGAAAAAGAATACTGTCTTTTTATAAATTAATCAACTAATAATCGTTCAATTTGCTTCTTAGTTCATCAAAAGTAGTGAAAGATATTTCCTTTAATCTTTCAATGTTTTCTTTGGAACATTTTACAATAGCAGCTGCTGATAATCGTATTCTAAACTCAATTTATTTTCTTGAAGACTTTCTCTGTAGGAAGTTCTTGGGAGAGTCAAGTAGGCAGGACTGCAAAGAAGGCATAGCTATACGAGACACTCGTGTATGATTGAAAGAAAGACTGTTTTAGTCCATTATCACAATAGAGCATTGAATTCTTCTCAATTTACCACGTTTGCAAATGCAATTATCAAAGCAGAAAGTAAACGCTGAACTTAGAAACTTACACATTTCACTTTTTACCATAATTCCCTCACCTGGAGACACTGCATTTATTCCCCATGATTCTCACTATTTCGACAACAGACCACAGCTACATAACCACAACTCGAAAGCTACAGGTGCTACTCAACGTACACAACTGGATCGCCTCAACTCCAACAAGTCGGCCTTCTCTAACGGAACATATGTGTCAGCCAGTCGCCAGACATAGCATTTGTATTCTTCCACTAATTTTTACATTTTACGATCTTCTAACTTAACTCTCTACTTTCGGCTTTGCCAACTGTAACCTCATAATGCAAAGATGTCCTATTAGCAAAAAACTTCACTTGTATTTGGTCTTGAAATAATAATAATAATAATAATAATAATAATAGTAATAATAATAATAATAATAATAATAATAATAATAATAATAGTAATAGTAGTAATAATGTAGTGCATTAACCGTCTTTGGTGAAATTTTAATCTTGTTTTCTTCCTGCAGAATCCTGTTAACAAAGTATTTTCGTTTATGTGGGGCTTTTGTCGGCATGTGCTCTTCAGCCTCATTGGCACCTCGCTGGATCTAGAAACTTTAGATGGCGATTACGTACTGTACGGAGTGGTTACTGTAGTGGTTGGAGCCACAGTAAGTGAAATTGCTGTCTGCGTCATCATTTAAAGACCTGAGTTTCATATTCGGTCATGTTCAAAGAAAGTCAAAATTGAGGATATCGCAAGAATATAATGTTTGTGTAATTTATTAACATACGATTGCAGAAAGCAATAAATTCCCAAACTGGCAAACCTTTTCCGTTTTTATGTCGAAACAGTATAATATATTTTTCATTGCAAAATATTATATTAAAATAATTTCAACTAGTTGCATTCGTGCGAACATTCTGCAGTTTATAAATCATTGTTTTAAAAAGAGTATTTATCTTCAAGCTGCTCAACCTCCGAATTGTGCGTTGCGACCTTATAAGCCCGATAGTGAACGTAGGTAAAGATTCAAACATTGCTAAGCGCTGAGGCTAAATTGTACTGAATGTAAAATAGTCAATTTAATATTTCGTAGATTTCGAAAGTCTACACGTTTCTGACTACCGAAGCTAAGCATCCAAAAACGTAATAGGCGGTCCTTGAAGCTCTAATTTTGTACGTTGCGGCCTAAGAAACATAACTGGGGTCCGGAAAAGGGTCTTAGGAGCGTAAGGCGAACTGTCTTGAGTTCTTGCTGGTATTAACGAACTGGCAACCTACAGCAGCAAAAATGCTGTTGAAGAAAATCTTTTGATCTGAAGAAATAGGTTTTGCGCATTGCTCAAGGACAACAAACAAAAAATATTCTCGTATAACACTGCAACAAATAAAGTATTTTAACAAAAACTGTCTTCACGAATATTACAATAACATGCTACGGTATGTTACTACAGCAATACGTACAGTGCAATAAGTTCTTTACTTGCCACCAAGAATATAAAAATTGCTATTCAATAACGCGACACGTGAGCAGCAAATAATATTAGCGGGCAAATAATATTCTTGGAAACCTTGCTGTCTCGTGACGTCAGCTGTGTCGTAAGCACTGTCTATGAGAATTCATTCAATTCGCCCGGTACGAAAATGGGCGAAATAAAAATATAATGAAAGACAATAAAATATTTCAATTTTTAGCAAAAATCGAAACTGTTTCAATGCTTTGGGATTTTCAAGTTTCTGGATATCTAATGAAATCAAAAATTCTACATTTTTCTCTCTGAATCTGTCGTATGCATCCCTCGAGGGTAATTCCTTCTCTAGTAGTAGGACACTTACGGGATTTTACGTCGATGGCATCTTACACATCGTACGAATCCCATCATGTTTGCTTAGAGTATTACGTACCCTGTTGAGACTTAACCATGTCTCATGGTGTTTTTTAAAGTTTTTTAGTTTATTCATTATTTACGGAAGAGTAGAGAGTTAATGGCCGTAGATAGCGCCATAAGTGGCTTAATAAAAGGGAAAATTGTGAAATAAAAGTTTTATTGCGATAAAAATATAATTAAGGACTCGTCAAATAACTCATGTTTCGTAAAAACAAATTATTTTCAAATTTCGTATAGGTAGATAGATAGATAGATTTATTAAAGTTCGCTTTGAGCTAATGCTCGGTGGCAAACATTATTACAACTAGATATACGACAATTACAAAACTATTACGAATATTTACAAATATAATTACAATTAGAATTAGAGATTAATATCCTAGTTATAATTAATTTTGAGTTATCTATATGTTGACTTATAGCTTTTCTAACACTTCACTTCACTCCACTTCACTTCATTTCACTGCGCTGCACTACACTACACTCCCCACCCCTTCCATGCCCCCACCTCACTTCACTTCACTTCACTTCACTGTATAAGAGACATGACCATATTATTAATAATACTAACGATTATAATAATGAAACTAATAATAATAACAATAATAATAATAATAATAATAATAATAATAATGATAAAAGTCCCAGTATTATAATGATGACCTACATAGAATTAAGTATATTTTTAAATTTCACTACATTAGAAGGAAGAGTCTCTAGTGCTTTTGCAGGTAGTTTGTTCCAATCTACTATAGTACGATTCACAAAGGAGAACTTGCCTACATCAGTTCTTTGCTTTCTACATCGTATTTTCCAGGGATGGTCTCCTCTACTTTTATAATCAGGTTTCTGTAATCTTTTACTGAGGTCTGCCCATGCTGAGTCCCCTTTGTATGTCTTGTACATTACGCATAAACGCGCCCGTTCCCGTCTCTTAGATAAGGGTTCCCATTCATCTCGTCCATCAACGCGTCCATGACTTACAAACTTCCCGGCCCGTTTTTGAATTTTATCTAACGCCTCGATTTGCCCTTTTCTGTACGGGTCCCAGCAGGCCGCTCCGTACTCTAAAATAGGACGAACAAGTGAAGTATATGCCAAGGATCGGGCATTCAAACTACTGTTTTTTAGAATGCGCATTACAAAATGCAGCGCCCTCCATGATTTCTTGACCGTATTGTTAATATGATCCGACCAGCCCAAGTCGCTACGCAGGACCAAACCCAAGTACTTACAGTTTTTTACACGCGGTATATCGTTAGTTCCTAACTTGTAATTCGAGTGTACATTCGAACGAGATTTGGTAAAACAAATGAATTTACTCTTTTCCGGATTTAATTCCATCTTATTTCTGCACGCCCAGTTCCATAAACAGTTAAGATCGTTCTGTAAAACATTTTCATCCGAAGACGCGCCAATACTCCTATATATTATGCAATCATCGGCGAAAAGTCTAACTTTCGATTTTATTCCTGTTGCAATATCATTAATAAACGCTAAGAATAGCAATGGCCCTAACACACTCCCCTGGGGGACCCCAGAGGTTACATCGGCTTTCGATGAGTGTTTGTCACCTATTCTGACTGCTTGAGTTCGGCCCGTAAGAAATTCTTTTATCCACAAGATTATTCGATGATCTAATCCAGTTTTTGACAGTTTTTCAATTAAAAGGCCATGTGGAACCAGATCAAATGCTTTAGAAAAGTCTAATATTACTGCATCGACCCTACTCCCTTCGTCTAATGAATCTGCTATGTCCTGACATAAAGAAATAGTCTGGCTGTCGCACGAATAGCTAGGACGAAAACCGTGTTGATTTTGAAAAAGCCAGTCGGTTTTATTCCAGACTCGTCTAATATATTCCGCAATCATGTGTTCCATCTGCTTGCATACAACTGATGTCAAACTTATAGGCCTGTAATTATTAACAATCCTTTTGTCTCCTCCCTTGTGAATCGGCACTACAATTGCCTCTTTCCAATTTTGAGGAATCGTATTATTATTTACAGTGACGTCCATTAACCGAGCAAGGTAAGGAATCATGGCTTCCCCTCCCAATTTCAATATTTCTCCTGGTATTCCGTCAGGACCTACAGATTTATTTCTCCTAATTTTTGCAATCCTTTTTCTAATAATTCCTGCATCGACTCTAAAGGTTTCTATAACGGGTGTTGATTTATTTACTGAAATCTGATCCTTCGGCTTGAAAACCGACGCGTAATGCCTATTTAAACAAGCCGCCTTTTCACTGTCATTTGTAATTAACGAACCGTCAGCTCCGCAGATCGCTGGAATATTTTCTTTGTTCCCTTTCTTATGTCTCACATACTTGAAGAAATTTTGCCAACAGTTCAATCGATCGTTTAGAATTGATTTTAGGTAATTTTCTTGGGTATGTAACTTTAATTCTAGTAAGTCTTTAGATAATTGTAGAAAATTATTTTTCTGTTCCTTGTTTACATTACGTTTACTATACGCTTTCCTAACCTTCCTTTTCAGTCGCCTCACTTCTTTGTTGAAATAGACCGGATCCGAATTGCACCGTAGTTTCTTGGTAGGCACGAATTTTTCTAAGCATTCTAAAATTATGTTCCTAAAGTTTGTCCATATCTGTTCTACTGTACATCCGCTAGAAGCCCAAGTTGAAAATTTGCTTTTCAAATATAATTGCATTTTTGTAACATCTGTTCTATAAAACTGAAAAATTTTTCTTTCTTTAACGGGATCGTTTCGCTTACCCTCTCTGCACATTTTTAGAAGGACTCCTTTGTGGTCGCTAATTCCAGGAATTATTTCGCAGGAAAGAAGTTTGTCTACCGGTCGAATAAGGAAAACGTCCAGTAAAGCATTATCGCGTGTCGGTTTAGTCACTACCTGCGTTAAGCCGTTGTCCCAAACCAACTCGTTAACGAGGCGTTGGGCGGCGCCTTCAGCACCCACATCCCCCTCCCAGGTAGCGTGCGGTAAATTTAAGTCTCCTCCGATAATGACGTTTTTCCCACTTTTCCTGATTGCGCGGGTTCGCTCTACAAGTCTTTGCAACGGTTCGTGCCCATCTTTCTGTGACCTATACGCACCTATAATTTCCCATTGGTTTTTTGAATATCTATCTCGAATATGTACACCTATTATTTCAAATTTGTCATCCATCCATGCCTCTACTGCTTCAAAGTTGTCTTTTACGCATATAAAAACACCCCCGCCAATGCGATCTATTCTATCACGTCTGAATGTTGAGAAATTTTGTCTGAAGATTTCAGCGTTTAATATTTCCGAATTGAGCCATGATTCCGTACCTAATCATAATTAAGGATTAAATAATAAAGACAGGCAAAAGACGAGGACAATCGCAGAAAAAGGGAGAAGAAATGCTTTTGAGGGATTTGGTGGCGAGGAGGTCGGAGAGAAGCGGGAGTGAGAGGATAGGCCTGGCTGCTGTTCATCACAAGCGAAGTAGCAGATCAACCAAATTAATTGTTCAAAGCTAAGATTTTATTTATTTTTAAGAGAAAATAATATTTCTGGGCAATTATCTGTTATATTTATTTTGGAATGCAAATGTTGAGGATATATACTACTCAGACCTTACACTGCAACTGAATGTGCTGCTGCTGTTGTGTAGACACGGTTGGGATGGAGACCGTGAATGTTTATTGTTTTTACTGTATGTGGCTTGCCTTGCTATGTAATGAATTCAAGTCGTTTATTAAAGTATTCAAATTACTTAATTCAGTTTAACTTTTTTCGTGATTCACCACTGCTATTCTCAACAGCGAAGTTCATTGGAAAACTTGTAAAGAAAAAGCATTAGATCCATGCACGGCGAGTGGGAGACGTTTCATTTCTTTGAATGTTGTAATTAAATATTGTTGAAATGAGCAGAATTAAACCATTAGAAAAGATAATATTTTATTTAGTTTAATGATGTATTGTAATAAATAATTTTGTGTTGAAAGGATATCATTTGATATTTGAAAATATCATTAAACGCACACGGAACTGATGTTTGGTATAAGCAGTTTTAAAACTATATATTGATATTTGCATACGCATTCTAGATCTTCGCAATATTTATTTTTCCTGTTTCGTAATTTTCTAAATTGCTCGAGAGACTGTATGGACGGGCAACATCGTACGCACCCACGACAATGAAAATTACTACTTTCTTAGTAGCGTTGAAGAAAGTACCAAGTAAATATTATTAATATCTTGAATAAAAGAAGATACATCTTTACTATAGAAGTGATGTGTAAGAATCATGTGGTTTTTTTTTGTGTTTAACAGGAAATCGCAAAAAAAGAGTGAATTTTCCACATTTGAAACTCAGCTCTTCATTTAATGTGAACTTTTGCATTTACGTTATGAGTGAGTCATTGAACTTACCATGTCTAGCTATGTAGGTCTGGAAATGTTTCAGGTGCGGTTTGGAATAACGTTTCTGAGCGTATATGGACAGCAGTTGAATAAAAAAGAAATGCTGTTTATGGCAATATGTTGGTTCCCGAAAGCCACAGTTCAGGTGTGTTGAAGTCCTCCTTATTGTAAATAATCATAAGGGGCGTTAGGCGATTTTCGCGATTTTTCGACTCCCCCTCCCGCCTTGGTGAGATGTAATATTGGACTCTAACCCCTCCCCCTTCTAATCTCAGGTGAAATTTTTCAAAATGCATATTTTTAATGTAAATACGTTAATTTTTGATTGATTGCATTGGTATTTATTTTAAAAATTTAATTTTTTTGATTATATTTAAGACCAGATACGACTTGTATTTAGAAAATAGAGTGACTGAATTACAATGAATCTAAAAAGCTCGGTAATTTTTCTTTAAAATTTCTGTAAAAATACAGGTAATGAGATTTATTTCATTAATCTCATTAGTAAAAAAAGTTCGGTAATTTTTGCTAGATTCTTTTTCTTTGTATACTATGGTACTTATTGTAGCATTCCCATAACCGCGATAAAAATTATTGTGCAAGAAATAGCCATATATTAGTATAGAAACGTGTTTTACTTAAACTGTCGCAGTTTTCTCGAAATTTAGCACTGGTTTTAGCGAAAAAAATAGGTTATATTTGCCGAGACCTCCCTTCTCCCCCGTAAGATTAGGCGAGATTTGCTTGACCCCCTTCCCCCTAAAGATCTCGCGTAATTTATGGTTGGCTCCTAATAAATTGACTTAAGGCTTATAGTTGGGCTTAAGTAATCTGGACTTGACAATAACAAATCACTAAGGTTCGTTTCCTGCCTAAATTAATCGCATGTTACATTACATACACTACATTAATCACATGAAGGCCTGGAGGCAAACGTAGAACGTTGATAGCAATTTTTTTAAAGGCCTTACAATTGGGTTAATTTTGTAATCAAAATATGAAAGTGAACTATAAATAGTGTATTTACAAATTCTAAAGCGTACGATAGGGTTCCCTGGAACATTTGCACAACGTTCATACCGGGAGCGGTAGCTCAGTGCATCAACTGATGTCACTGCTGCGCCTCTGATCGGGAGGTCCTAGGTTCGAGTCCTGACGGCGGCAGGATTTTCGACACTAGCTTTTCAGCTAGGTCGAATTCAGTCACTGTCTGGAGGAGAATTCTAGCGGCCGGCTGCTCTGATCGGTAGCTTTCCGTGGTTTCTCCGATCAACACCAGGCGAATGCCGGAGCAGTACCCTTCCAAACGGGCCACGGACTGCGCGCGATCTGTCCTTCCTCTTCCCTGTCCTATCCTCTCCCTTTACACACACACACACACACACACACACACACACACACACACACTAACATGCACTACGCTACCACATAATACGAGAGACCGGTCGGGAGCTTAGAGCTTGTCCCGGCTGGAGTGGTGCCCCATTGGTGAGTCCTGGTTAGGGGGAAACACCAGTAGCCGACGGTAGGTCGGCGCCGGATCTCGCCATCCAGCGAGGGAAGATCACCGCCATCTCCCAAGAAAAAAACATGTACTACACTGATGGTACTAGAGACCAAAGCAGTTGACGCGCCTGGAAACACGAAAAAATCATTCAAGTCAACCAATCACAACGTTCTTCATTCTCGTAATTTTGGTATTTTATACGACGATTTAAGTGCAAAGTTCAATTTTTAGCCCTAGTGCTAAAAGTAAGACGATGCTCAAATGTTCAGATAAATCTGTGAATGCAACAAAAGAAATACAGTTTCGGCTCAGCATCGCATCAACTACTACTAACCTTAATGTATCAAAAAGTGATTTGTATACTTGAATAAAAATAAAATGAAAGTCAGTAAGGCTGTCTAAAAAGTAGTGTATGGCACACGTGGTAAAAATTATTTTATTGTTCTCGTAGGATTATGCCATTCGGTCTATCAGTCTCGTGTGACAGCCATCCCTACTTGGAAAACAAAATGTAACATTTACTACTCATGTCATAAATAACAATTATGAAAATACTTTTCGCATTTTTTCCGGGGCGGGGGCTACTCGTGGATGGGCGATCCTAACCAACTCCTTATTTTGCTTGTAGGTGAATCATGCCCTGGCTAGGGATGGCAAAAAAACATCGATTTTTTTAAAACATCGATGTTTCCCACTAGAAACATGTATATATTGCCATCGATATTTTGCTTTCGATGTTTTCTTCACATTGATATTTTGTTGTAAAAATATGGATGTTTTTCAATTTTTAATTTTTTGTATTTATTTTTTGAATAAAGGGGTTTAAGAACGTTGTACATTAGCAGCAATTCACAGCATTATCGTTGTTTTGCGTCATCCTCCTTATCACGCTGCATATGTCGCCTGTGCAATCTGAGGGACTTTTATGTGGCTTTACTTAGATGGTGTATGAATGGATGTGACTAAAGGAAAAAGTAGCGAAACACTACGTTCTTTATTCTTAATTTCATTCTTTACATTCGATAATAATTTTTATTAACATACTACTAACATGCTGGTATACAAACAGTAAAATATATACATTTTACGCACTGTAATTGAAAATGGATAGGAAAATAGCACGCTTATTAGTCTATATTTAAAACATCGATGTTTTTTGTCGATGTTTTCATCGACATCGAAAATCCTCGAGCGATGTATCGAAACATGGATGCATCGATGTTTTGGTAAAATTTGCCGTCACTAGCCCTGGCCATAGGACTGGGCAAGGGATGCAATGGTGGACTTCCGCGGCCAGTGCCTTGTGGAGCCTCTCGACTGTCCGGCCGCCGCGACGCCGCGTTGAGGGCATTGATGTTCACGCTTCGATTGGTTGGTTGGTTGTTAGTGATTCCGGGCGCGTCAACTAATGATGTCATTAGTCCCGTATGTGTTGCTTTTTCATCGGGAGGTGGCGGTGATCTTTACCCGCTGGATGGCAAGATCCGGCGCCGACCGACCGTTGGCTAAGGGGTCTTCCCCAACCTGGTATCTCCTACCAGCGGGCACCACGTCAGCCGCAACAAACTCTAAGCTCCCGATTGTTCTTCCGGCGTGTATGATAGTGTAGTGCACGTTAAAGGGGTGAGGATAGGACAAGGAAGTGGAAGGAAAGATCGCGCGCGGTCTGTGGCCCGTTCTTTGTTTGGTACTGCATTCGCCTGGTGTTGATCGGAGAAACCACGGAAAACTACCGATCAGAGCAGTCGGCCTCTAGAATTCTCCTCCAGACAGCCACTGAATGCCACCTAGCTGACAAATCTGTCGAAAATCCTGTCTCCGTCGGGAGTGTAAACCTAGGACCTCCCGGTCAAAGGGACTGCAGTGACATCACTTGATCTCCTGAGCGCTGTCTCCCGTTCTGACGTTTCGACCATCGTATGAAGATCACGATGTGGTGATTGAAACGTCATCCGGACAGCCGAGATCTTTACTGGGCGGGGTATGGCTCCTTCAGCGCAAACCCCTTGATCTTGAAAAGATTCCGGCAATAGCGGGTGTACACGATTTTCAGGAGTGAGCCTGTCCTGGGTTTTAGCATCACTGGAGAGGGAGAGGGACAGAGAAAGGTAGAGATATAAAGAGAGAGGGAAGGAGGATTGTCAGTGAGATGGGAGATATTGACAGAGAGAGAGAGCGAGAGCGAGAGAGATAGAGCGAGAGCGAGAGAGATAGAGCGAGAGCGAGAGAGATAGAGCGAGAGCGAGAGAGATAGAGCGAGAGCGAGAGAAGATAGAGCGAGCGAGAGAGATAGAGCGAGCGAGAGAGATAGAGCGAGGCGAGGCGAGAGATAGAGCGAGAGCGAGAGCGAGAGCGAGAGATAGAGCGAGAGCGAGCGAGAGCGAGAGATGGGAGCGAGGCGAGGAGATAGGGGCGAGAGATACGAACGTAAAACATTCAAAGTCAATATTTGGTAAATCAATGATCGATTAACGAGCAATTCGAGTAACAAAGGCGTTTATAAGAATGTAATACAAACGTGTATAATATATTACGTTGTTTATTGTGTAATTATTTGCAGTTTTGCATTTTCTTCCATCTGTTTTTATTGTTATTATCTGTTGTCTCCCGGTATGTGTGGGAGTGTAGTGCATGTTAGTGTAAGTGTGTAAGGTTAGGACAAGGAAGAGGTAGGAAAGATCGCGCGCGGTCCATGGGCAGTTTGTTAGGCTCCGGCTCAGACATTCGCCTGGTGTTGAACGGAGAAGCCACGAAAAACTACCGATCAGGGCAGCCGGCCGCTTGAATTCTCCACCAGACAGCGACCGAACTCCACCAGGCGAATGCCGGAGCAGTACCCTAACAAACGGCCCACGGACCGCGCGCGATTCTTCCTTCCTCTTCTTCGCCCCATTGTCTCCCCTTACACACACACACTTACACACATACACACTTACACTAACATGCATTAAACTATCACATATTGCGGGAGACCGGTCGGGAGCTTAGAGCTTGTCCCGGCTGGGGCGGTGCCCCGCTGGTGGTAGAGTCCTGGTTAGGGGGAAACCCCGCTAGCCGACGGGAGGTCGGCGCCGGATCTCGCCATCAGTGGGTGAAGATCACCGCCATCTCCCGAGGGGAACACATGCACTACAATTACGGGACTAATGACCGAAGCTGTCGATGCGCCCGGAATCACTAAAACAACAAACCAACCAAGCGCACCGATCTCGACCGAGCGTCGGCCCCAGCAGCCGGTGGAAGGCCGCGCGTGTGTCGGCAGGCCGTGGTCGGGCCGCTGGCGCTGGACCGCGCCGTGCACGCCGACCCGCCCGACCCGGAGCTGGAGGCGCTGGGCGCGCACGTGATGATGGTGTCGGTGATGGTGATCCTGGTGACCGCCCCGGTCGGCGCCCTGGCCATGTTCTTCACCGGGCGCGTGCTGCTCTCCCAGGCGGACGAAGAGGCGCCGGCGGAGGCCCCGCCGGAGAGCGCCGCCGCGGACAAACGGCGAAGCCTAATGCAGCTTCGCCGATCCGCGCGCTCCGCCAGCATGATGGAGCTCACTTGATGGATTCAAGGTTTCCTTTTGGATATTGAACTCGTGTAACTATTTTACAAAATTTCCTGTGGATCAGTTCATAAAAGCTATGAATGGAAGGGATCTCATTATACAATTCAATAATGAATATTATAATTGAACATTTTTAATTGAAGTTGCCAATTGTATCTGTATTTCTTGTAACAATACATATGAGTTGAGTTATGTATTCTTAATGTAGGAACTTTATATTTGAATTTGTGTTTGAAATGAAGTTATTTTGAAGTAAGTTATAAATATTAAATGTAAAGTTTTACTTGATGCGTGTGTGTTCATTTTGTACAGCTAAACAAACACTTACGTAGAATCATTAAGATAAAATATGGTTTTCAGAAAAGCAAATATTTGTGATGAGTGTTGAGAAAAGGGTTCACACTACTCTGCGATCGAGTATATTGTGTTCTTAGGACAAACAGGGAAACTAGTTTTCTTTGTAAATGTACTATTATTATAGTTATTAATGATCTTTGTGGTATTCGGTGAATAAACGTTGTGTTCCACTTTATAACATTTTATTCTCCACACGTTATACAACAAACATATCATGTCTTCTGAGCCAGTAAATTTTTTTATTTATTTATTTTATTTTGGATAGAACAATGTCTTAATTAATTCTACTTGTAATTCTTTATGTGTGTATTTGTTGTAAATGAACCATTCAGCCTTTAGAATTCTCCGTAAAATTTTATTTTGAATAGTTTGTACTTTCTTCATGTTTGACGCAGATGCATTACAGCAAATTGGACATGCGTACGTAAGTGATGGTCTTATCATTGTCTTGAATATTGATACACAACAATGTATAAGTTTGAAACTTCATTAGTTAAGGGGTATAATATTGATATTTTTTATAAGCTTTATTGGCAATATTTTGTATGTGTGTTTTCCGGGTTCATCGACGGTCTAAATAGTCATTTTATTAAAAAACAAAAAGCCATCATTAATGACCATAAAGATTCCTCTAACCTCGACAATATTTATAACAAATTAATTAACACATTATAGGTGATTCTCCCCACTCTGTTCCCAGTTCATTTTAATCCCTTTGTAAATAATGCTTGAACACATTGGTGTTCAATTTATTCTTTCTTTACCACAATTTCTCTCCCCCTTCTGACATTATGTTTACATATAGAGTAACCCATGGCTCCCTTCCCCCTCCACTTTATCTTCTGATTCATTAAGACCTCTGCTGTTTTACTGTACCGAAGTTGGCACCACCTACATACACAGTACCTTGAATAGTGGCGCATTGAACAACAAGCACCGATACCCTAAAGTACTAATATCAATTGGAAGAGGATCTTCCACGTCAATCAATTGCCTTTCCAATATGGTCCTTCAGACCACCATGGTTTAAGATTAGAAGTGCCCGGTTTTATATTATATCTCTACATTATGGTGTAACATAACCTGGAAAATTTACAGGTATCACGTTCTTGTCTCATTGTTTTTGTTTTGTACTAATAATATTGTTGTAATATGTAAGATTGTAACTGATTGGTTAATGTTGACCTTTCAGACACTGAAGAGGGCCTTACAATTTAGACCGAAACCTCTGCTTCGAATATATTTAAATTGACTGGAATCATAGTTTTTTTCTTTAATGTTTGATTTATCCAGTGAATCCTGATTTAATTGATTAAAACTGTGATTATTTTAATTGTAGGGTCACGGTTAGCATAATTTTGTATGTTTTTGTATTACAGAATGTTTTATATTTTCTAAAATCTTAAATGGTTTGAAAGTTAATTTTGACATTATTCTTAATATTGTTGTGAAACCATTTTGAACAACATTTGTTATGCTTTGAAGAAAATTATTAAAATTATAAACGTTTGAAACAATTATTGGAAGAATGGAAACTGTTGCAAGTTCACGAGTGTCTTGTTGTTGTGCTGGTAGTCCATATTTATTTTGCAGTGGAATTCCAGTTGTGCTGGAATTAAAAGATGAAGATCTTTTACTTGGTTCTCTTTTCCTTTTTGATTCAATTTTGGATTGAAGTATTGATGATTGAACTGGATTGTTAGGTTGACAATTTGACGAAGTAGTTTCTGGAGGGATGTTGTGAAACATCGGGTTACATTTTGTATGTAAAACTTTTTCTTCTAGGATCAATGGTATCGCCGTTAGTGTGTAAAATATGCCCAAATGTTACCGTGAAAATGGCACTCCACTTAAACTCTAAGTGTTCTTTTCACATCCAGTAAAGTTGTATACACATGATTATGGTGCGTTGTGAATTATTTTACATTTTATTTGGAAGAAGAAAAGGAGGCAATTAATAATGAGAAAAATAAATTTAATATTTTGTAAGACGATGGCTGCACTTTCATCAACGCGTAGGTTTTGAAGGCCCTGCTTTTAATAAATGGCATTAGCGGGTCTTTTATTACGAAAAATCTGGTATATTATAGAGTTTGCAATAATTGGCATTTCCTTGTTAAAGACTTGTGCGTATGCCATTATACACCCGTTAACTCACATATTTAATGCATCTTTATGCACTGGAACGTTTCCAGATATTTTCAAAACAGCTAAAATTAAGCCGCTTTTCAAAAAAGGCAACAAAAATGAAATTCAAAATTATCGGCCCATTTCTCTTCTATCAGTTTTTTCAAAAATATTAGAGAGACTTTTTTACGTACGAATGGAAACCTTTCTCACTAAACACGACGCGCTTTCAGATTGCCAACATGGATTTAGAAAATCAAAATCAACGGAAACAGCTATATTTTCTTTTCTTAAAGATGTCGCCTCATCATTAGATCAAAACGAGGCACCTATTGGATTATTTTTAGATCTCTCAAAAGCTTTTGACGTCATTGATCATGACATTTTACTTTCCAAATTACCGTCATATGGAATTCGTGGTATTGCGCTAGATTGGTTATGTTCGTACCTTAAACAACGATCTCAGAGAGTTGAAATACCTTACTGGAATGATGGAACATTACGTACGCACCTTTCTCACTCTTTGCCCATTCCATGTGGAGTTCCTCAAGGATCGATTTTAGGCCCTATTCTGTTCCTACTTTACGTAAACGATATGCCCTCGGCGATTCGAAACGGAAGAACTGTTCTCTTTGCGGATGATACGAACATCCTTTGCAATAAAGAAACCGTAAATAGTACAATATCAGATGTTTCAAATTGGTTCCGAAATAACAAATTAATAGTAAACGAAAAGAAAACGGTTTTAATGCAGTTTTCCATTTCAAATAAACAATTCTGTGCTCCATTGAAAATGAACAGTGTACCATTGACTCATGTTAATGCAACAAAATTTTTAGGTCTCTCAATTCAGTCAAACCTTAAATGGAACGTCCATTTAAATGAATTGAACACAAAATTAAGTTCATTATGCTACGCGTTCAGAATTCTTGCAAATTCAGTCAGCCTTCATACTGCTCGTTGTGTATACTTCGCGAATGTTCATTCCCGCCTGAGATATGGCATAATATTCTGGGGAAATACATCTTATAGCTCCCAGACTTTTAGATTACAAAAACGAATTGTACGAATAATAACCAAATCCCACCCACGTGATTCATGTAAGCCTCTCTTCATTAATCTAGGAATTCTACCATTACCGTGTCTTTTTATTTACGAATCAGTGGTTTTTGTAAAAAATGACTTGCTTAAGGGCGGGAATATATTTTCAGAAAATGCCGAAGTCTATTACTATAACACTCGACGTAGAAATCATATTCATCAGGTGACAGTATCAACAGCTTATTACAAAAAATTCACATACAATACATGTACATTATTTTACAACACTTTGCCAGATGACATTAAACGATTAAATTCAATAGAAAAGTTTAAATCACAAGTGAAATCGTTTCTGCTGCATAACTGTTTCTATACAATTAGAGACTATACTGAGCATCACAAGAAAAGTAACATTAATTTTAACAATGATACATAATGCATTATTTACCATTTGGACTGTATAAATGAGTATAAACAACCTGTAACAACTATTGTACACAGCTTCCGGGTCAATGACCCCCATCTCGATCAGGTTTTTCGTCCAGTTTCCCTGATCCATTGAGCAAATGCTGAGATGGCCCCTTTGTTTTGCTTCTGGACATAAATGTAACTTCATTTTCTGTGCACGTCTTCTAGAATTCAGTGGGAAATACAATTATTCAAATTATCGTGTCCATGTTGTCGCGGCAGGAAGTAATAAGAGCCAAAATTTATTGCTTATTTATGTTTGAAAATAGATTTTATTACATGGGAGTTTTTTTTGTTGTTTTTTTCTCCCTTTCAAAATTCAAAATTTATTGCTTATTTACCCTTGAAAATAGATTTTTTTTACATGGGAGTTTTTTTGTTTTTTTTCTCCCTTTCAAAATTCAAAATTTATTGCTTGTTTATCCTTGAAAATAGATTTTATTACATGGGAGTTTTTTTTCTCCTTTTCAAAAATTCAAAATTTAAGTAGTATATGACTTAGTGTAGGGATCACAGAATTTTGAAAATGTGCACACCTTTCACTTTTCCCCATAGCACGTCATACGCAGTTTTCTAACTGTTTTTTTGACGTAAAATAAATAAATAAA
>BLKR01004336.1:0-112138 GCA_011170035.1 Teleogryllus occipitalis
TACTAATTCAACTTTGCAGACTGTCGTGATGTTAGCGACAGAGCTTTTTTTGTGTTTTAAAGATATCGCGATAAAACAAGAGCTATCCTGGTACGTTCACAAGCAGAAAAAATTGTCGATCATTTTTCTCAATGAATAAAATGATTAACAATCTTGATTACTTGCATTTCAGTACATTTAGAAAGATAACTTTAAGAGTCCATTTGAATATTAAATAATTTGTATTTTACATCCAATTACAATATCTTTAAACAGCTTAATCGTGACCAGTCTATCTGGACAAATTTAGACATTTTTCGACTATATTTGAAACGTACCGTTGGTTACCCCCCAAATTGTTCAGCGCGGGTGAAATGCAAGAACACTTAAATGAAGTCTGTTTACATAATTGATTGATTAATATTTTAAATGAAATGCATAAAACTACTACATTAACGAATATTTATCAAAACTATAAATTTACACATTGATATCTTTTTACAAACTTGGGATTTAATCGACCACTTTCAAAGACTTTTTTGTGACTCATGGAATTGGTAATTATGTGAACCAATGACAATATTTAAATTTTACCTCGCAGCATAATGTGCTATAGTAATACGCAGCTGTAATGTGCGTGCTAGTTAAGTTATTGAAAGATACATCAAAACTCTTGTTCTCAAGTTACCAAGGGCGAATAATATTTCGTAAATCTCTCTGGAAATTATATAAAATTATTATTATGAAATGAATTATTAACGCGGTGATTTCATTCCTGACACTAGAGTCCTTTGTTTTCTTCAATGTCAGTTCCCTGACAATTATTATTGAATGACCTTATTACTGAGATCTCATAGTGTCCTGACATTTGGCTCCCTCTTTTGATATTATCAGTTATGTTTATATTCGCTCCGGCTACATAATTTCTGTGTCTGTAAATTTCCAATTGATTTAGGTTTATTGGGAACTTCAATATTTTTCAATATACCTTTAAACAACCATCTGAGTTATGCACTATGAATAATATGAGAAAATACCTTCACGCTGAGTTTCTGAGAAATATAAACTTTCTGATGCAGTTGCTTGCTAATTTATAAATTTGATGTGTACAACTATAGCTATTAATGAATAAAGATTGATACGGATATCATAAAGAAAGAAGTAACGCTGAGCGCAGCGAGATTCATTATTATTTTATATCGAACGCGTCTCATTCAACACTATCTACGACAGCCCCTCTTATTTTTATTTAATGTTATCATCAATTAATCAGCAACTAGACACTGAATTTGTTTACAACAATAAAGATTTGTTTCTGTTAGTGATTTGAATTTAGGATCAAGCAATGAAAAATTTTATGGTTAGCGTTTATAAAAAATGTCGTAGTTCTGTTGAAAATTGTTTGTATCAAACATTGTAAAACTGTGAAGAGTTAATAATTACAATAAAAATTGACAGTTATGTTTAAATCTCTCTTAATTTGCTCTTATATTCCTGGCTAAAAAAGAGTGTCTTGTGAATCCATAAGAACATGCATTTCATTATAAAGCTCATGAAACATCCGAAATGCTGGGAGCGCTTTTCAGATGTAAGCGCACCATCGTAGATAAAATACATAAGGTAATAGTGAGAGAGAATGTGTGTACTGTACATTATAAAGTGTGATATGAAATAAATTTGAAATATGTGAGTGTATATACTACATTTTACAATCCTAGAATCTGTCCTGTCACGATACCTCATTGTTTCAGCATTGCGAACAAACGGCCTATAGATCACTGGGTCGTATTGGGCCCAAACGAAAGTGGGACATACAAGTGAATAACCTCCCATTGGTTTCCGAACGATTTTTCACTAGTTATGGGGATTGTACAAGACAAAGCAATCCTTAGGTTTGACAAAATACGAACACTTAAAGGCTGGAAGCACGATAATACAGAAAATCATAATTGCGATGAATGTCCTACTGGTCTCCAAATCAATATTTCATTTTCAGTTATTCTCTCCAAAGAGAACTGCCGAAAGACTTCGTTATCTGACTGGTAAATATTTTTATTTTATTATTATTTTTGATAATAAAAGTAAATGAATCGAAACTTGTGTGTTAGAGTGGGCATTTTGGGGGTAAGATAACGAAAATAAGATTCGGACACTGATTATTGAAAAAATGGGCGTCAGTGGACTGATCCATCGCCAATCCACCAAATCAATCGTACTGTAACGTTTGTGTAGGTAGTACAAACCAACGCAAAGTTAGAATAATTGTACTTTAGTAGAATTAGCACGTCATATACCTGAAATGTTGGTAATAGCACCTGTTGGTGTGAATTTAAATATTTAAAATATGAAATTTCGTGCACTGTCTAAGACAGAATCGCAACAACTTTCTTGTTTTTACTTTCTCGTATTCCCTGTTACGTAGTAAAAGAAAACTATATAATGGTACAAGAAAAACTTTTGACATTTTGTGTAAAGTACCCCTCATCAAATCAAGATCCTCAAAATCAAAAAATCCGTTATAAATTCGCAGGCCCGCGAGTTCATTCATATCGATCGGGGAATATCAATTTTGGAGAAAACCATCTGAAAGGTTTAGGCGTTAGCGTTTATCACAGTCGGAATGACAGACAGAGAGACTTTTTCCCGTCAATCGATTTTTCGGTATCAAAAACCAAAAAAAGAGGATTCTGACTATACAACATGTTAGATGAAGTAATTTACTACAAATAAAAACAATCTTTATCCATTTTTGCATTACCAGGGCCCGACAATATAAGTTTTTCTGACGAAAAATCACAGATTTGCGCCGCAGCATTACAATACACTCCTTACGAAGTATGTTGTAAGGCTAAAAAGTAAAAATGGTTTGAAAATTTGAATTCAGCAAGCAGAATCAGGTTTAGACATCTGATCAATTCAGTTCCGTATAATTTCGCATTTTGCCAATGTAGTTCACGACATTGAAGTTCACGTTATGAGTTTCAAAATAATATAATAAAGTGATATGTATATTTTTCACTAGAAATTTGGGTTTGATATTTGTGTGACTGTGGTGCAGGGATGATTTAAGGTTCCCCATGGCGCTAAATGCATCGCTACTCCTGATTCTGTATTTATCATTATGGAGGCGTCGGCGAAAGAGTGAAAGGAGGTGCCACATGGAGAATAATGAATACTGAATTAAATTAGGCACATTTCCCAGAACGAGTAATATATATACAGAGCGTTCAAAAAGTCTCTCCCCAGTGACTGTCTCCCCTCACCACCATCCTTTATTCGAAAACGGCAATAATCGCATAAGAATACGAACACGTATTTTTATTTCGACTACTGCTTGATTGCAACGAGCTCGCTTCTGTGAATAACATTCGAACACTGTCACACTGATTAAGCCCGCGATGTTACAATGATACAATGAAGCATAACATTATAAACTAGTTGTATTCAGAAAATCAGATGCTAATGTACGTCAGGCGTGTTAATGTTGCAAGGTAACTAGCTTTTTAGAGTTCGCAGGTACTACTCGCGCACCTTTTCTTGAACGATGACCTTGGCTTCCCCCTCCCTGGAGCTATAAAGAGCTGAAGGCAAAAGATCGCAGCGAGCACTGATGACAACATTCCCAGCATTAAAACTTCGTTGGCGCGAAACAGAAGCTAGTCAAAGCTAGTTGCTTTCATAGTCGAGAACTTCTGTTCAGCTTTATTACCATTATCTAAAGAAATGTCTGAGGCAGGTCCAGGACTTTCAAGGAAGGCACCTAAAACTCCTATCTACTGTCCTTGCTGTTGCCTACCCAGAGCGATGACCTGGCCGCACACATAGCGGGTTTGACTTTCATCTACCAAAGGTTGCCATTACTGAAAATCCTCTAGTGGCTGTCTTTGTAACTAATACCCCCACTCCCCCCGCATTTCGTCAATCTATCGTTCAAGAAAAGTTGCGCGAGTGGTACTTCGACTAGAGCAACTGGCGCAAGGTTGAACAGTAAGGGTTGTACAAACTGTTCCGGGGTAGCGGTGCGCGACCTGGCGCATGACAGACTTGGGGAAGTCTTCAGAGAGGTTATTTGATAGTTACTGCCCCCAAACCGATATTAATTTTCATTTCCTTTGCGAAAGCAAAGAAATTATACATTAAAATGAAATATCAGTCACATTTTAAATTGTCAATTTAGAGTAAAATTAAAGATTTTGAATCGAAAGAAATCTTGGTTTTGTAAACGTTTTTACTGAAGAGTGCAGTAATTGCAATAACTTTCTGCGTTCAGGTTGGGAAGGTTCACAAAGATTCTTGTCTATTTAAAGAACGGTCCTTCAGTAAGACATTTATTAATTTTTTTCACATTATTGGTATACATAACATATAAGTAACATATTCAATGAAATTTAACATAAAATGAAAACAAGAAAAGATTTGGTCATTCAAATAAAAAAATTCCTGTCCCTTGCCAAAATGTTTATGCAAGGTAGTATTCAAAAACAAAATAAATCTGAAATATACTAATAAGTAGAAAAGCAAATAAACGCATTTCAAATTCCGTTTGTTTGAAAGAAAAAAGGCAAACTTGTACTTTAGTTTAAAGCAAACATTCTTCGTAATATTTAGAGCGCGCTGTGGACTTATCTTTCCAACTACGCATTGCGGATGTACGCCCTTTTCTGGATTTTTTTCCTAGGGCTTTTATCCAGCCGACAGCCGGTTGCCCTTTACGTCCCGAAGGGCCGCATATTCGACCATACACTAGACGAACACTTGCGGGCTCCCCTCATCTGGGGTCAGCAGAACGCGAGGCCCTCCGCGACAACACACCCAAAGTCAAGGGACAAACAGCCACGCCCAAGGCGCGACTCGAACCCGCGACCCGAAGCGCTGAGTCGGTACTCGCTCTTAGCCACCTCGGCCATCCAGGTCGGCCCTTTTCTGGATTTGGAGGGGAAATGCGGGCGGAGTCAGGGGAAGTACCCGTGTCCGCAAGGAGCACTAGGCTTCCCAGGCGGACAAGCAGCTCGTGCGGGCGCAGTTTAACATGCCTGATGTCCGTCATTGTCAGAAATATTGAATTTCCAAGAAATAGTGTTCCTCGGATAATAAGTGTGCAGGGTTGCCGAGCGTTTAAAATGTGTATAATCGCATTTCTGTCATTAATGTCGTTGAAAAAATGTGCTGCCATTATTTTTTCAATGCTTTGTAATTTACTTGCATATCATTTTCAGAATAGAGTGAATCAACGTTACAGACGTTACGTTGTAGCGTTAGCAATGAATAAGGTCACTAAATGAAGGAAAGGGAAGCTGAAACTCATATCAAACAGTCAATTTCAGTGCACTATCCAGATGTTATCTCACATTTACATACTTTTATTTTATCCCATTACTACGTACTTACGCAATAAAGTAGCAGTAAAGCGAAAGCAATGTAATGCTGCCGCAGAAATCGGCGATTTTTTGACAGGAAAACAGGAATTTTCGGGCCATGATAACGAAAAAGTGGATAAATCATGGTTCTATATATAGTTAATTTCTTCTTCTAACATGGTACGTATTCAGAATCCACGTTTTTCTTTGTTTTTCATTCAGAAAAATCGATTGACGAGAAAACGACTGGCTGGCTGTCCGTCTGACCAACTCTGTCTGTCTGTGATCAACGCTAGCGCTAAACCATACAGACGATTTTCTCCAAATTTGATATTCCCCGATCGATCTGAACGAACTCGCAGCTCTGCGAGTTTGAAACGAATATATTCATACTTGGGAGTACTTTATATAAAGTCTCAAACACATTTTCAAAGTTTTCTCAAAATTGGCTCTAAATATTTTTAATAGAACTTTTCCCCCTGGCAGTGCAAAGAAGCTTAAAAAATAGCCCGGGTCTCAATTTTGAACTCCCTGAATTTTCAAAAATCGCTAAAGTTAGAAATAATGCGACAAATCTACTAATGTTGTACGTATCGGAAATGTTGAGTTCAACGTACGACTAATGGTGTAATGGTAACTTTTTGAAAACATTAGAGAATGTTTGCAAGTCGTGGATTTGAAAGACGTAACACGACAATTCTGGGGAGAATTGTACCGCGTATGCGCCGGCATCAAATGACTCAAATGACGTGATTTTGATTGACGGGTCCCATCATTCTCCCTGTTTTGTCATCTACAACAAACGTGTTCTTAACTTACACTTTACAAAGCCACTAAACATGAATTCAGCGCTAACACACAATGAGCATGGAAGTAATGAAAAATACAATATACATACTACCAATATAAAATGGCAGGAACTTAAATGTTAATTTTTCCCAAGTTTATTCAAATACAACTGGAATAAACTGACGTAATTGTATAGGATTTGAAGGTTACATTGTCATGAAATGTTAATTATTTATTCATGGGGCGTTATCATAGCCCAACATTTCCCATTCCTAAAATAAACAATTTAAATATGTTATAGTAAAATAGCAGGGTTATCTAGAGAGCTATAGTATTCTTTGGAGATAGACATGTATTACATATTCACATGATACAATGAGATTTCATGTATTATACCTTTTTTCTATCTTGTAATGCTAATAAAAGCAAAAATAGACTCAGAGATACACAGATGTTCCATGAACTACTATTAGATCCTTTTAGAGGTATGAAGTTCCAATTAGTTCCTAGTTTTAAGGTACGTTTTTGATTGTACCAAAAACACATTTTTCTGAAGATATGTTATTTCCTTTTGACGATAATGTTTACGTACTACGACAATGGATTTCCCGTCTTGCAAAAACTCTCTATTCATTAAAAACATGAACAGTAAGGCGCTTCTCATGTAATTATTATTCTCAGGTTATTATTAGTTAATTAAACTATTTTAAACTATTGAAATTATATTTTTATTTCCAATATTTTTTGTGGTCTATATTTCTATAACATTTCAAAATATTACGAAAGCGCCTTTGTCATGTGCTGTATGTTCCTCCGCGTTAAACCTGCCATGGTGTAATGTGTTGTCTCTATCAAGAATATTTATCGTATGTGTCCGATAGTTCTTCAGTGCCGCGCGTTATGTTTCGACTCGCTTTTCTTCAGAAGAACAGCAAGGGTTCAGAATGTAAGACGCTATTTCCACAGCGCTTGAGTTTCTCGTCTTGCGTATCTCAATCTGAACTTAAGTTTATTGTGTGGCACTTGATTGCTGTTGCTGTTGTTGCCTTTCCCTGTTTAGTACAGACCAGTTACTGTTATAACATAAGAACGTGGAAAACAATGTCTACCGATTTCCCAGATTTTTTACGGGTCGAAGTTAATTTGAGATCGGTGAGTAAATCCAGTGTGTTACATATAATTGCTATTTTACAATTTAATGTGTCAAATTAGTATGAGATGCCATATTAGTATTGGATATGGAAATAACCATGGAAATAAAAGAGCGTATTATTTATAACGTTTTTGATCTGGCTTAGCGTCGTCCCTCCGGCAGATATTTTCATGTTAAAAATGTTTATTTGCGCAATGCAAGTTCAAAATAAAAATACGACTTATATAGTTCATAATAAATATATATGACAAAACAACGCCTCAAATTCATTCACATGATACAAATGTCGTTAACGCCGCACCATTTCCTACCAAAATAAAAATACATTTTTAAAACAATATATTACCCTGGTTCAACCATCTACAGATAGAAAAATATGGCGATAGCCATATTACTAATTTCTCGCGTACTACACACGTAGTATATATAGACACTTATGTAATGCTTCAGCGAAAAACGGCAATTTTTCGGCAGAAATATTTTTACTTGATACCGAAAAATTGGATAATTCATGTTCCTATATGTAGTAAATGATTTCTTCTAACACGTTGTGTAGTCAGAATCCACATCTTGCTAGTCCTTGATACTAAATAATTGGTTTACGGCAAAACGTCTGCCCGTCTGTCGGTGACCAACGCTAACAGCTGTTCCGTAACCAGGAATCTCACCAAAATTTATACTTTCCAATCGATCTGACTGTTGTCGCGGACCTTTCAATTTGCAACCGATGTTTTAATTATGGGGGGAAACTTTAAGTCTCAAGATAATTTTCAATTTTTTTCTTCAAAATTTGCTATAAACTGTCAGATTAAATTATTCTTGGATTACGTAAAGGACGCTTTAAAATCGTGTAGAATTCAGTTTCATTGAAATTAATAAATTCTTGAAAATTGCAGAAGTTCGTTTTTTAAGCGTTTTCTTACAACTACAGTATTGAAGATAGAAATTTTTCCTCTGAATAAACCCTGTTCTTCAAAATTAGATCTTTAAGAGAGAACATACATATTTTCTTCAAAATATTAATACTTTTCCAATAATTTTGCATGAAATAGAGGCAAAAAAGATTTTCTCAAAATCGACTCTAAATTGTTTCTTGAAACTGTCTGTACAAATAGAGCTAGTGCATGCTCAGAAAACACAACATATATTACATTTTGATGTACTCACATTATGAGTATTTTCTGTACATTATTGAATTTGTGAGTACAATTTCTTTACATAATTTCTTATTAAGATTCTTGAAATCTCCTCTTTAAATCTTCTCTAAAACTTTCCTCTTAAAATGAGCTTCAAATTTCGCATTTTCGGAAACTTTTAGAAGACATTTTTTCAAGAACGACTCCAAATTTAATAAAAATGTGCATACTCTTCTATGATATTCTTAAAGATGTATTTAAATTACACTATTAGGGAACCGGAAGATAAGGAAAATGTGAAGAAATGACTTTTGGAACCGATGGGTAGTAACAGGGAAGAGGGTGGCCAATACCAAAAACCGAAATTACCGAAAAGCTAGCCTACACTAAAGATATTAGAAAACTAAGTAGTCGAGAAAGTCAGCGCCATGCTGTACCCCCAATAGTTTTTTAGTGTTTTGTTTCACAACAAAATTAGGTTTAATAATCATCAATCTGCGCTACAAGCCGTTCGTGTTATGCCGGAAGGCCGTAGAAGTCTTTCACTACTGTAACTGTTCACCACCAGTAGACTTGCTTGCTTTGGCAGTTCACGAAAAGTTTTCTATGTTCCTTCTTTGAATTCTATTCATTATTTTTTCAGCACTCGGTCATGGAAACTAGAACTTATATGCTGTATATCTAGATGTGGACATTACTTTATAGGCCTATTTTTGTTCATAATTGTATCCGAATCTGAGCACGTAGGGAGATATACAGTTGTAAATACTCTCCTCTGTGAAATGTTCATAACTATATTCATTGACTAACCCGTGTAGAATCTACTATTAAGCGAACTTCATTTAAATTTTATTTTATGGACATAATTTTGTTGTTTAGATATCAATATTCTGGCACAAAAATACTTTGCGAGGCTGGCAACCTCTCGGTGATTAATGCACGGATGACTGACGGGTTGCATAAATACCTACATAGTATTTATAACACTAAGGGTTTTCATTTAATTTAAAAAGAAAGTTGAGCTTTCTACTTAACCAAATTTTATGATTTTTTTACTTTAATTGAAATATAAATGGTTTTAGATAGGTTATCACTTGCACTTATTAACTGGTCAGAGACGTGCAGAATCAGCCACTGAATGTGAACTTAAAGCAATTACTTCATATTCTACGCAATCGAATTACACGGGTGTACCTCTCGGCTAATAGTTAAATAGTGTAAAATAAGAATAAAAGAAAAGTAACAAAGTAAAATAAGAATAGTTTTATTGATAAGTTCTTGGTATATCTGTGGAAGTACAAAGTATGTCTCCCTGTTATCAATTACAAGGAGACATATAGAACCAGTAACGGAGATTAGAGGGTCTTGACGAAAAAGATATATTACAGGCTTAATATGAAAATGGGAAAATAGGAAAGAGGATGGGTACATGCGAGAGTTCTCGCACGGGTACTATAGTGTGTGTGTGTGTGTGTGTGTGTGTGTGTGTGTGTGTGTGTGTACACACACACATAGTGCTGTGCTCTAGTTATAGAATTTTTGGTCCCGGAACGCAACCCAAATTACTTATTAATTTAATAGAAATAATTATATATTTATAGTAATATTTAATAATTATTCCCGAGGTACAGAAACAGAGTTCCGTCGCGATCCTCCGGAAATCAAGTTCCGGATGTGTGTGTGTATATATATATATATATATATATATATATATATATATATATATATATACACACACACATCCATATGACAATTCAAGCGTTTGGAGAAGCGGGTAAGTGGAAGGGCTTGCGAAACCTAATGCCTGGTCTCGAATCCCAGGGAGGGCAAATGGGTTGGAAACACTTTGTGAGTTCAAGATATATTACGTAACCGTTCCAAATAATGCGAGAAAATATGTGCTGGTGAAGCATCCCTAGTTTTTGCCTGCAAGACGATGACTTTTCCATCGACCTAAATTATGACGATTTTTAACTCTGTCTTTCTTCTCTCTCTTTCTGATCACTTAATTCAATGACAGTTTCCGCTGAACAATTGATTGTAAGATGAATTTCTGTCAGGAGATAAGTGTCATTCCTACGTTGACCCAAAACTTCATTTACTCTCTTTAGTGTAGATGAAGCTTTCCCAATGTTGTTTAGGGCAGGGACGCTTGATTTATTTGAATTGCGATGATACTCAAAAAAGCAGTGAAATGTTTGATGTATTTTATTCTCCTTGTGTTCTTCTGTTGAGACAGAGTTTTCACGGTTGACCGACGTAATTTGATGGCTTTCATTGCCGGTATTCACCTTCCTTGTGCAAGTAGTATCATTGAGTCCTTCGCCCATTTTGTCTAGGACTTTTCTGCAGTTCATGCATAACTTCTCTATTTATTATTTCCGTTCTAATGGTACCAGAAAGCCATTCTTAATTATAATATTCATCCTATCCACCAAATTCTATTCGGTTATGTCAAATTCTGGATGTGCCCTAGTTTATATCACAAAGAAGCGACGTCTGTTTCCTGGAATTAAAATTCCGTGACTTCGAAACATAGGATAAAATGTTTTCATATCCATTTGATTCTATTGTTTTTCCCTCCTCAATAAGCAGTCTTCTCATGCCTTTGAGCAGATGAATGAGACAACAGCTGGAGTGGCACTAGATGTGCTGGCCTCTGCGTATTCCACGTTTGGTTGTTCTGATTGAAGTTGAGCTGCAGCTCTTTTAGTGACTGTGGTTCTCTTCATCAACCTCCGTCATCGGCGGTTTGCATGCGGTCGTGTACATCACCGAATCTACACACACCATAGCGCTCCCCGTTTCGAGGCCTTACGACGTTTTGAACACTTCTCCATAATTTAACTATTAATAGTTGAAAAATAATAATAATAATAATAATAATAATAATAATAATAATAATAATAATAATAATAATAATAATAATAATAATAAAAACAAATTTTAAAAAGTGAGAAATTAACATTTCAAAAACTAAATATTTTCGTTGCCAAATTATAGAAAACTAATTGTTAACGGTAAAGGAACGAACAGATTTGATTTTTATGTATTGTTAACAAAATAAAAACTCACCCTAAGCTCTACTACCATTACAAGCAAAAGGGAAGTTCAACAAAACGTGCGCATAGTGAAGCTACATTTACGTCCAGAAGCAAATCAGGGGGGCATCTCAGCATTTGCTCAATGGATCAGGGAAACTGGACAAAAACCCGATCGAGATGGGGTTATTTATTTATTTATTAATTCTACGGGTATTTGCTATTGCCCTGCTTGCTGTCGACATAGCCTGTCTCCCACGAGTCTTGAGATGTTACGCGCTCTGGCGTAGACTTCTTGAGAAGAGGATGAGTATTGAAAACAGAATTCGGAAACTCTTTTCCAGGGAGAAAATATCTGGGGTTTCGCTAACAGGGAAAAAGTGAGCTACTCAATCTATCCACTTACTCCCATTGGGGGGAGGGGAGGACGACATATTAAAGGGAGGATGTTTAGGTTTAGGAGGGCGGCCAGCGCCCATTTGTAGGTAAAGCAAACCGAGCTGACTGCTCAACCCCTACCCTCCGGCTGGGCACTGCGGGCCGCCATTTCCCCACGCTATTCTTGTTGTTGTTGTTGTTGTTGTTGTTGTTATTATTATTATTATTATTATTATTATTATTATCTAATTTTTCTGAGCTATTTTTGCTGGTAAAAATGCTCACCTTCCCCAGAGTTGTTTTGGAGACAGATTCGGTCACAGAAGAAGAATTTCATCTTATATCTGGACTTAAGACAAAAATTTTCTAACGATATGGGCTTTTTGTAACAAAACTGCGCGCTGTGTCATGCTCAGAACGTTTTGGGGTAGTTTAAGTTCTGTTAAGATTTTTAGGAAGTTTTCACTGACCAGGCCTTCCGCCGATATCACGAGTGGGTATAAAACATACCCACTCATTTAGCATTTAATTTCCAAACATGTTTTAGTTTATGGGATAAGTTTTCATATTTCGAATTTTTTTCTATTTCTTTCTGTTTTATGTTGTGGGATAATGGTACTGCGGTGTCTATTATTACTCCTTTCTTCTTGTTATCTATAAGGAGAATATCTGGCCTATTGTATTCGACAGAACGATCAGTTAAAACCGGTCTGTCCCAGTACAAAAGGGTGGAACTTGTTTCCAGCACTGGAGGAGGGGTGTACTTATAGAATAGCGGTGTCGATTCATCCATAATGTATGCTCTATTGCAATTATCCAGTGCACGATTTTCGCAACTTGATTATGCCTTCCTAAGTAAGCACTGTCTGAGAGGGAAGAGCATGCAGCTACGATGTGTTCTATAGTTTCTCCTTCAGCTCCACACTTCCTAAATTTATCCACTACATTTTTTAAACAATGCTTTCGATAGTTTCTTGTCTTGATAACTCTGTCTTGAATTGATATTATAAAACCCTCGGTCTCCAGACGTGCCCCGGCGCTCCCCGGGCAGCGGCTCTTTTTCCGAGGCCTTATGACTTCTTAAACGTCTCCCCATATCAGTATGGGTAATTGCCATTGCCCCAAGCACCTTTATAATCGGTGACAATTGCTTGTCTTCCACGTGGCACAGTTGTTCTTGCTCACACGTAGGGTTGGACTTAAGAAGACTTGCAGGAAGAGGGGGAGGGAAAGAGGTGGGATATCATGGGAAGTTCGTATTTCACCTGAAGATGGTAAATGACGAAGGACAATTTAGAACAGGGGCAAGAGGGATAATGAGAGATGGATAAATTTCACAGGAAGGGACAGCGGACAGCTGCTCCGGTTAGTCGCCTCTTACGACAGGGAGAGATCCCATGGTGCTATTCCACTAAAATTCCCGGTCACCACACGGGATTTATTATTATTATTATTATTATTATTATTATTATTATTATTATTATTATTATTATTATTATTGGATGTTTTGGGAAAACGCCACTCGTGACATAGACAACACAGAAAATTCTATGTCAGTCGCTGGTATTTCAATCCTCTCCGCACTTCATTGTTCATTTCAGCCTCGGAAAGAAATTATCTCCCGTAATGTGACTAGCGCTTTATCCTTTGTGGGAGACACATTCACTTGAACTGAACTGTCGACGCCACGGGTAGAAACGGTACCCCAAGAAGCAGCCTTGGCAACTACTTTGTCCTCGCTCCCATGACGCGCTTCCCAGAACTTTGGAAGATTATTTTATGGAATGGAAAAGGTATCCTCTTTGGAATTATTCATTAAACAGTTCCGTTTTCACTCATTTCCAGTTATTTGTAATTATTCGATTGTAATACAAATGATTTGTGTTGTAGGCAAAATTCATCTCATCCTTCCTGAGTTCATGTTAAAAAGGCCCATAAATATTCCAAATGCAATATTTATATCAGTAGCGTAAAGAAAAGGGGTGGGAATACCTCCTAGAGATTAGTCAATTATGTTTTCTTCTTGTTTGATACAGTTTCATAGACATTACTTCCTCAGCATAAATGTAAACGTATTTCGTGACGACCTATAACATTCTAGTAAAATATTTTACTTCGTACTCACAAAAAAAGAGAGAAAAAACAGAAGGATACGCGATTTAGTACAAAAAATATCAAAATGCCTTTATGTAATCAAAATAAGCAAAACTAGTATAGTTGGCTGTGTCACAGCTGAAATTTTACACGATTCCAATTTACTATTAGAATAAGAAGAGGTAAAAATAGTAATTTAAAATTAGTCAACGCGCGTCCCCTTCCGCGCAAAATTGTACTGTTGGCGGTCTTGTGTTTTACGTCATCTCTGGCCTGCTACTCGCCCAGCGTCGATAAGCGGTCTTTTCGTAGGCTCTGGATGCTATTTGCTGGCTGGCTCGTTGGTCGTGTCCCTGATCCTGAATCCTCAATGAAGGAGGGGCTTCGTTGTTGTCAGCGCTGTGTCACGTGAACATCTTAGCCATCGCCGAGTTGTTTTATCTGTCACACTGTGCTTCCGACCGCGACTGCCTGGCCACAGCAGGGCCAGAGCTGCTCGATACTGCTAGGTGGGATGAGCTTCGAAGTTTCAGCGGGTTTGATCACGTCAGGCAAGTCGATATCTTTTCCATTATTTTATTAATGTGATAATACGTGCATTTCAATGTTTTATAGTGTTTTTAAGAATGGAAATATGACTTGTGGCAGTGGTCTTAAATGTCAATGTGTGGTTTCGTTTGTAGTAGGATAGTGTCAATTTTCTAGCCGCTTCACAAAGCAACGATGAGAAACTTACAGATGGCTTATTCCATGGGGCTCAAAGGTGTAACCCGTCCCGTAGTCCGAATTCAGTCTAGTCAAGTATGTATTGATTATTGTGTCTTGTATTTTTGTTTCGTGTTTTGGCCTGTTTGTGTTGTGTGTGTTGTGGCAAAGTATTAAGATATTCTTTGGAAATTATTGGAGGTTATTTCTTAAGTTCATGTGGTATTTCTTACATACGAAATTCAATTGGTAGTCAAGTGTTGCAAAAATATAAATGTCATTTTTCATGTACTAGTTTTTGATTTTACTTTTTAGATGTTCTCAAGAATAAATCTACACACAAATTTATTATGAAATTTATTTTAAAATAAATTTGCTTGTTATTCTTTAGAAATTTATTATCAGGCATTTTTACAAAACTTTTTTTAGTGGAGACTTCAGTTCCATATTCAACAATTATAAAAAATTAAAGAATATCAAATGTGAAAGAATAAAGAAGATTAATGTGAAAAATTGTCATTTATGTTATTGTTTAAATTATTATAGGTTGACTAATGTATATTGTGGAAAATTTTATGACTCTATTCAACTGTTTGTATCATCCAGTCACTGTACCCGTGCATTTTACATTTCTCCATTTGATGTACATTTTGCTGTTTTCCTGAGGATGTACACAACATTCATTTCAATTCATAAATCATGAAGAAAATTTGAAGAACCACTTTATATTATCAAGTGGTCATCCATGCCAACTTGTAAAAATAATTGAAATATGTCATCAAATATTTCCAGAGAAAACTTTTTTTGGAATGAAAAATTTTATTTAAAAACAAAATTATTGACCTGGGTTATTTTGAAATGACTATTTTATGTGTGTAATTAACTGTTGAGAAGAGTAAAATTGTTTATTTAATTAACGTGTAACTAATGGAGTTTCTATGTGAAAATTCTGATCTGTAGAGAAAAAAGATTAAAATGACAATTACTTTTTAGCTTATATCTCCAGCATTTCTTTTAAACAGATCCATACTAAAAAGAACAAGAGGTATTATACAATGTTGAAATATTTCAATGTAAGAGTTCATTAATTTCTCCTTCAATGAAGTATTTTTGGATTCAAACAAAAGGAAAGTTGATTTGCTTTAATCACTGAATTGAGAAACAGTACAATAGTCTTCCACATTTTGCTTATATCCATTTCCCTACTGATAAGTACTTCCTTTTCATCTTTTTTTTTTTGTCAGGTAGATTTGTTCCTTTATGTTCCCTTTTGAATGTTTACATTTTTTTCAATCATTTATCTTTGGAATTCAAATTAAGATAGAAAGTTATTTTTAGATAGGTAGTGTTGCAAATGAGAAAAAAATATAAGCAACTACCGAATTATTAAAAATATTAAAAAGATTTGTGTAGGTTAACTAAAATTGTTGTGAAAGATCACCTTTAGCTTGAGTAGTAAAAGTTAAGAAATGTCTTCCTTGTAAAAACACAAACATTTTTTAGTGAGATTGATTTTGTTGTTGATTTTTGTATAAGAATAAATATCTCATGGTTGCATTGCAGATGTTACTGGTCCCATCTCTTTGTGGATCAAGAGTGAATAGTTTTGTGAGGAATATGGGGTCTCGCGCATACCAGCAACATGTTTTGACCAAAAATCTAACACTTGTTACCACTCAAGGAGGTTTAAAAGTGGGAAAAGATCATGAAGTGACTCTGTTGAGTGATATGGAGAAGACCCGACCCCTTGTGGTGCTCCTATCATGGCTTTTAGCAAAGCAAAAGCACATTCTTAAGTTTGCTGACTTTTATCTTGACCAAGGTTTTGATGTACTCACTGTCAGCATACAGCCATGGCAGATGTTATTACCTGCTCGAGGCACTCAGGTAATTAATGTTAAGTTCACTACTTGTGAAAATGAGCGTCAGCATTAAAATGTTTTTTTATAATTGACTAGGAAATTTGGATTAAGATAATTATTACCTGATATATATTCACCACAATTTAGGGATTATGTTCTTGTGCAAAAACACTATTTCTTTTCCATTACATACTAACTTCTTTCAGCAGAAATGCTGGTGAAAAAAACACACACTAAATTGTTTTCCAAAAACATGTGCGCACACTGCTCAAGATCCTCAAATAAAATACCCTCATATACCACAACAATAAATTGAATATTTAAACACCAGCAGTCTTCATGAATACCAAAATAACATAGTATTCTGGTATATACTGATACACAGTACGTCTACAACAGTTCTTTAATACCAAGAATATCAAAAAAGTTACTGTTCCATAATGCAATGCATGAATAGCAATGGTGGGTGGCCTCTTTGTTGGTGCCTTGCTGTCACATATGAGCGGTGTTGTAAGCAGTAATGCACTGAAAACGAGAATTCTGTTGGTACATGCAATTTGAAAATAGGCGGAATATCACAATCAAATATTTGCATTTTTAAGCAAAACTGATTATTCAGTTCAAACTGTTTCATTGGTTTTGTATTTTCCCCGGGTGTCTAGATATCTAATGATACCAAAGACACCTCTTGCACGACTGGAGGCTGCATAGTGTTCTTTCAATTTGTGCTTTCATTGGAAATTAGTAATATTGATTTTTTGTTACAAAATGTCACTTGGAATTGGTGTGTTTGATTTGTTTAAGTGGTGTAATTGCATTAAAATGATAAAGGGGAAAACTCTTGGTGTCAAATTACCTTAAAACCAATAAAATTGATTAGACATTCTGAACATAATATTGAAATTTGATCAATATGTGTGATGTATTTTTATAAAAATATCAGAGAGGAATTTGTTGGCAGGTTCTTGGAGCAGACCTCTTGAGGTTCTTGCATATCAATGGTTGCTACCAACCTTTGATGTTGCATGGCTTTTCAGTTGGTGGTTATGTTTGGGCTGAAACTCTTGTGAAGATAAATGAAGATCTTAAAAAATATCAGCCTACTGTGGATCGATTTGTAGGACAGGTATTTAAAATTTGTATTACGGAAACGAGAAAACTTCAGATAATTGTTCAAGGGCTGTAATAGTGGCACAAATTGAAAAATGAAGTTTGGGGATAATGTTTTCACTGGCAATTGAAGTATAGTTATCACACACATAATAATTGATGGATTATGGAGAAAGCATTAGTAGATTGTTTGGTAAGATTTCTATGCAAGGTGTGAATTGATAGTGGGGGATGCCAGGGATTGTTGCTCCTTGTGAATTTGATGTCTCCTGCTAGAAAAGTATTAATTGCTTTTTGACAGAAACATAATTAATGAGTTTTGAGATGTCTCATTTATGATTTCCACACATTGGTATGTTAAAAAAACAAATGGGGAAATTGGAAAAGGAAAATGTTCCCAAGAACATTCTTAAGATTTATTTCGACTGTGCTCCATACGCAGAAATGGTCTTAATTTCAGTCATCAGGTAGTTAATTCTTTGAGCTCTGAAGAAAATTGCCAATTTGTACTCTGGTTCGGTGAATAATATTAATATAAAATAAGTAATAAATCAAAGTTTGAATTTTTGTAGTTATGCCAGGGTTGCAGCTCATAAACAAAAAGTTTAATTGTGAAAAACAATTTTTCTGTGGTAAACTATCTTGTCAGTTTTAAAATTAAATTTGAATTCAATATGGTGATGAAAATTTTGAAATGTTAATGTAACGTAGTCTATACAAATACCCCTGTATCTTTTATAGGTATGGGATAGTGTTGCAGACATCACAGAGATACCTGTCGGTTTTCCTAAAGCAGTATTTCCAAATAACCCTATTTTGCAGGCAGCAACTGAAAAATATGTTAGGTAAGTTTTCCCAAAACTTGGCCTTTATGAAAAGATCATGAAACTAATTGACAGATCTAAAGTTTCTAGTTTTTAAGAGAATTTGTGAGTGCGTAAATCTTTAACAAGCTGCAGCAGAAAGGGGATAAGAATGTGAATCAATAAAATTGTAGATCATGAACTGGAAGGAACAAAACCGAAGCATTAATAAATGATTTTGATTTTGAGACTAAAAGCCAAAGAGCAACGATTTCAAAAGAGAAGACTGAAGGTGATATATTGAAAGCATTAAAGAAAACATTTAGGAGCCATTAGAAAGTGATTCAAAATGTTGATATTGCTTAATTTATTCACTGAAGAGAAAATTTCATTAGTTTGCATTGCAGGAGAAAATGTGGTAATCCACCTTCTGCGCCCTTTGGAGAATCGCAGCACATAGAATCACTAGAGAAGCAAACTAAATTGGTGGATTACTTCATTGAACTATGGAGATGAAAACTGATTTGAGATAATAGCAGAAAATAGAATAAACAAGGCTAGAAATTGAAATTCTTTTTAAAGCTCAAATTAGAGGAAAAGAATCTAGAAGTTTGTAGGATGAATCATGACAAGCAGTGCTAAAGATACATACAGCTATATTGAAAAAATAGTCAAAACTATTAATATATTAAAGAATTTGGTAAAAGGAACCTTCTGAACTGAAGTGAAAAGAAGAAGCAGTTAGTTCTTGTGTGACAGAGGGGGGATGATTCACCTCAAGCTTCACTAATTGAAAATTTTAATTTAAAATAGTATAATTTGACTGCTTTGTTTAACACTACGTATTTTAATTTTAACAAAGATTTTTTAAATTGATTTAATTAAGATCGTATCAAAGTTTTTGAAGTTATTTTAATGGAAAAGAGTAGAGTTTTTGAATTGTTATATATTTGTATTATAATTTTATTTCTCATGAACTTCATCATTGACACATTGTAGATATGTTTCAGTCCCTAAAATCCTGAAAACATTCACATCAATGAGTGAAACTTTGCTCTTTAGTTATCGCTATTCTAATTAATTTAAATTATATTACAAAAATTAGCCTCAATTACATCAGAAACATATCCAACAGCTTGAGTGTTTCATCAGTACTGGTTTTGATCAAATTTTGTAGGTCATTTTTCTTTGCTTTTAGGGCATTTCAAAAACCTTTTCAGAGCATTTTATTAATCATTTTTGGCGATGTTTTAGGTCTTCAAAATCCACCCCTAGTTATAGTGATAGCATCCTGACTAAAAAAGACTCGATCAGCCGGTTGAGTAAAATGAGTTCAAATATGCTGCATTGAAGATTAACCGTGCTTAATTCATGAGAAGTTGGTCAGGTAAACGAAAACTATATTAGTTCACCAATGTTTCAGAATGTTGTTCCATTGTCAGAGGTAATAATTATAATAATAAAAATTTATATGACATCTTTAAATACAACAAAACCTTAATAATTTCACAATTAGATGTTGTTTACACTGATGAAAACATTTTAAACAACAAAAGTGAGAACTAAGCATAAGCATAACGTACTTTATTGCATCTTTCAAGGTTTTCTTACATAGTATTGTGCAAGATTTGTTTGCATCACGTATTGCTTGGTGCATCATCACCCCATCCCTCAACATCTTGAAACTGAATAATTTAGGTGTTCCAAATTACAACGTCAACAGTTCATAATGTCTAATCAAAACAATTTTTTTATGGAAAAAAATTAACTGGTTTCTCAACATACTCAAGTTTTCTGCTTATTAAAGGGTCCATACATGAGGCAGTGGACGAGGCAGAATCTGGTGCTTACATCTTGCTTCACGTGCTTACCATATGAGGAAACTTGTATAGTTGCGATGTACAAAGGTGTGTTTTGCCTAATTTTTACTTTGTTGTTTCTAGTATTTTCATCTTGTATACACATTTACTTGTAAAATTATAGATGTTATGTTGTGTGCAAATGTAAATTTTACATTGCATTAGTCTGTTTTATTGACCCTGATGATGGACACATTCTGAAACATTTGAGATGTAGCATAGTTTTTATTTATCTGAACATCATACTAGCAAAAAGAGTGTATTGGTCCCTCAGACTTTGTACAGGCTATCTGAAAACAAGAAAAGTTTTTGCCAAACCATTAACAAACAGTTATGTTTTGGAGATTTAAGCGAAAATTAGAAGACAAAAAAAGGGAATACAAATCCTCAAACCAAATGGAGAAATGAATAAAATATATACTGACAGACACCTAAAACCAATCTTGAGGCCATAGAAATGAGAGAGTTTTTCAGTAAAAAAAACAGATTCGCTTGAATTACTTGAAAGTGGTTATTGCGAAAAGAGCACTGATAAAAAAAAGTATTATATTTGTAAGTTGAAAAGCCTTATTGCCTAAATTATTTGTATTTTGTACTAATTTAAAGTTTTTTCTTGTACTCTTTTGAGAAGCAGTGCAATAACATGAAAATTAAAAGTGAATGTTTTTTGTTTGGGTGAATCCTATGTCTGCAATTACATTAATTAATTGTAATTTAAACAAAGGGCTATCTGGGAATCCTGTAAGGTTTTAAGGTCTTCCAGGTGTACTTATAGAGTAATAAAATAAACTTATTATATATGCAGAAATAAATTCATGTAAATGGCCGTCATTTTGATAACGTTTTCATGTGTCTAACTGAATTATAACTTACTTTTATACTTGTATCTCTAGAGAGTTGCACAGGAATCCCAAACGGTCATACAGTGTCTGAAACAACCCTTACAAAATTTAAGTGTTACAATATTCGTAATATATGCCAACATAACAATACTCCTGGAAAGGATGATATCCAAGGCAAATTTGATGCCTAATTTTCAAGTGATTTATTTTATTTAAATGTCAAGTAATGTATTTTAAATTTGTTACATGGAAATTGCATTGTTTAATCAAACTATTTAAAACTAATTTGTTTTACATTATTTAACTTCAGAAACAATCATAAACTAATTAGAACAAACTCTTCATAAATTATGATTAAGAATACTGTGCCAAAGAAACTGAAGAGAGAATTATCTCATGGTGAATCAGGAATACTCCAAATACAGTGACATTGCTTTCCCAGAAAATTGTCTGGGGCATTTTTTATATTTGTATGCATAGGCTTCCGCGGCTCGAGTCGATGATTTCTTCGCTGTCCGGGTGACGCCGCGTAGTGGGCTGAGAGGCCGACGTTTCGCCTGACATGTCGCAGGCTTCCTCAGGGCATTGACGAGGAGGCCTGCGACATGTCAGGCGAAACGTCGGCCTCTCAGCCCACTACGCAGCGTCACCCGGACAGCGAAGAAGTCATTTTTTATATTCGACAAAAGAAGTGAGAATGCTTTCCTGAAAAGTATGAAGTACAACAACTCCATACAGGTTTTCCTGAAAAATAATATTCATAAAGCTGGGATGGGGAAGTCACAGTGTATGTCTGCTTAAAGGTTGAGTTCATGTTAGACCATCATGACATTTTAAAATTATGAATTTATGGTGTTATAAATGTAATGATACATGTATTGAGTTTCAGTACATTGCCAAAATTATCAAAAACTCTCACAAACTAAGATTCAAGTCAATTCTTATCAATGAATAGTAATATAGGTGGTAAATTGTGATAGCCTTACAAGGTTGTGGTTTATCACCAGTTCTCTTCAACTTCTATATTAACCATTTAATAAGGAATTGGCGAGAGAAGATGAACCAGGGAATTTTAATGAAAGGAGGTAGAAAGATTGACACAATCCTGAACGGAGATGACCAGGTAATAGTAGCAGAATCCAAAGACAACTTACACAGCCCAATTTTTTAACTATCAAAACATGGCAATGCATGGAAAGGAACAAAGAAGAGTGAAAATTGAAATAAATGGGGAAATAGTAGAGCAAGTAAGAGAATTCACTTACCTAGGAAACAGATTTGATGTACTAAACCACACTCAAGGAGATGTGAAAAGAAAACTACATAATTACTACAGAATGTGTAGAACCATTATAAGACACTTTGGGAAGGATATGAATTCTACCACAAAATTGAAATTTCATAACATCACAGCTAAACCAATACTTTTATATGGTTCAGAAACACGGATGATGAAGAAAGACACCAAGTACAAAATACAGGCAGCACAAATGACATTCCTAAGGCACCCTTTGGGAGTCATGAGAAGGTACAAGTTGACAATGAATTACAAGGACATCAGAAGAAAACTAAAAACCAAAGATCCAATAGAAGAGATTGAACAATCACGAAAGAGATGGAAAGCACACATTTGCAGGATGGAGAGTAACAGACTACTAAAACTCATCTGGAAGACCTTTAAAGAGATGGAAAAATCAGGAAACCTAAAAGATTAATCTACTAGGTCTACTGAACCAGCACAAACAGAAACAGGATCATACCTATACGCCTGCAGTTCATGATGATGATGATGATGATGAGGATGAGGATGAGGATGAGGATGAGGATGAGGATGAGGATGAGGATGAGGATTGTAATAGTCTTAAAACCTCGCTTAAACTAAATGTATGTTCCTGAAGCATGAGATTAAGGTCCCCCTATTACTAGTTCTGATTGGGAAAGTAATTGGTGTGAGCAGAGTTACAATTAATTTTGTGAAATAAAGAACTTGGCCGATGTATAACGGATATTATATAGAATCAATCTGTATAATTCTTGATAACCCATACACCATAAATATTTTAAATACATTGTATAATATTATATAGCAGAATACATTGAAGTAGAGTATGAAAACGGGTACTGCTCATTACTGTAAAGGATATTCACACAAAGGTACTTATTACTAGAATACTTCAGTCACCAGCATTAGTTACATATCACAACAATTTTATGCTCACTTCATGTTCACTGCACATGCACAAAACATTAAATTATTGCCTTTTGGGGGCAGAGTTCTAGATGAGTGTTCACAACTCTGTAACAAGGATCTACTAGACTTTTCATATTTGTATAACAAGTACAAAATATTCTCTTGATGTATCTTTCTAATGTTGTGGTTTATTGTTATAGATATCATATGTCTGCATTCCATAACATTGCTACATGTCATTACATTCGTGCTAGTCAAATGTTTTATACGACTGTAATACGCAGTCCTGCTCTGTTCTTTCTCTCAAAAACCGATCCTGTTGGCTCAATTGAATCTATTACTCGCTGTCGTGATTCCTGGGATGCTCAAGGAATAAAGGTAAGAAGATGAAAAAAAGCTTAAACTTGCAGAATACATTGTCATAACTACAAATCATTTAAGATTGCCATTTTGAATGTCAAAATATGACTTATTTTTTTTTGAAATGGAATTATAACAGATATAAAATTTATGAATGTAGTAATGCCTTGAGAATTCAGAATCTATCAAAATTTCAGAATTCAGAATCTGTCAATCTATCAAAAAGAAAAGCATACTGAAAATCATGTTAAGATGTCAATTTATTCATATTTAAATACTTAAGCAGTGAAAATGAATCTGCAATTATGGTAATTGATGGGAAAAGTGCAGTAGTAATAATTTTAATGTTTTTAATGCTTTAATGTATCTTCAATTTTTATGTGTAGACATACATGAAGTGCTGGGATAAATCGCCCCATGTCCTGCATTACCGCCATCATCCAAAGGAATATGCAGCTGAATTGTATGTTTTCATGGATCGATTGGGAATGTTAGCAAACCCAGAGAAGTTTCGGGCTAAATTGTGAAAGGTTTTGACTTTGTGTAGTGTTGAAGAGACTATCTTTCATTTAAATGCCTGTTATTTGCAGTGTAAATTTGAATCTGAAAATTCCTATTGAACTATCTACATCTTCAAAAATATTTGAAGTTATCACTGCCAGATCATCTCTTTGCACTATGTGCCCAAATAAAGTAGTAGTAGTAATTAGTAATGTGAAATTTTCTGATACAACTACACTTTAAACATTTGTGAAAAGAAATCTGTTTTCGAAGAAGATGATTGCCATAAATGTATCACGGATGATGAAACAGGAAGTATATAGAAAGAATAGTTCAGATCTCAACCATGTAATTTCAAAACCTGAAGAATATGCTATGGATGGATTGTTATGGAGTTATGGATTGTATAAAAAAGATCTTGTGATAATCTTTCTAGAAATAATTTGGAGCTATTTCAAAAGAAGTTTCTTAATAAAAGAAAAGTTGTCAAGATTAAATTTTAAATTGTATGAAACTTATTTGAAGAACTATGATTGTGAAACAAAGTTTCAGGTATTTCGGTTATAAATTTTCATCATCTTTTTTCTTTCCTTTTATGTATTAGAGCTAAGACAGTAGTATTCTGGTAAAAAAAAAAAATGGAAATTGTTAAAACTATGTTTAAGATTTGAAAATGGAAAGAGGAAATTCAATTACTTAATTTGAGAGCTAAGCTATGACATCTAGCTTCCAAAAGTTTATTTTAAAAAATGGGACAGATGTCAGGTTTCTGTAACGAATTACAAAACATGTAGAACAAGCTTGTGTAAGAATTTTTACAGAAAACACTACTCCTGGTAAGGATTGGTATGAAGAATTGCAACTTTTAAGAGGCTACAATTGAAAGGATTATTGACAATTAACAGGTGTGAAAGGGGAATTATGCAGAGGAGAATAAAATGCTACCTTTTTAAGGCATTTATTCATAGCTTTGCTTTCTGGTCTGCTTTCTATTTTATTGAGGGCATCATCATCTTCATCCTACCATGCATTTAAAATAATCCTTTTGATTATAGCCTCTTAAAATTGTAATTCTTCATACTGATCCTTACCAGGTATCCAATTTACTGTAAAAGTGTAAATTCAATACAACAACCAGTTGTCGAAGTGATTAGTTTCTTTGTTTAGGACATCACGTTACTTGATCTTTGAGAATTTTAATAACTTGAAAAGCTATACGTTTCAGAATGCTGTGTTAACAAGTACAAATTAATTTGTATTGATTATTGAAACGAGTATTAACTGTTTCATTGACAGTTTCTTTGCTTCAGTGAATGAGTGTAAAGAAATCTATTATCCTTCCTGAACATATGTCAAACAGAAAACTATTAGCTTTTCCGGCATTGTTGATTTTTTTGCATCTTCAGAACGAGCACAAGTTAATACACAAGCATACAAATTCTACTTTCATTATCATTAATAGTGGTCAGATTCACTCAAGTATTTGCAGTATAATTTGAAGTGAATGTTATCCAGGATCAACATCAATTCTTGCTTTTTGAATCTCACTGGCATGTTGACTAACCAGGCAAGTCAATTTAAGTTGATACTCATTTTTCTGTTTTGGTTTTGATTTCTACAACCTTAATAAGAATAGTGAAATTATACCTTTATATATAGTGATATTAATACCTTTTAATATGTGAAAAGTAAAAACAAGCATTCAATGCCTTTGTCTTTTTGTAGAAGTTGAATGCTTATTATTGTGCAACTTAATAATATATTTTGACTAGAGAATCTAAAGATCAACTTAAGTCCAGGTTTATGATAATGATACAGAAGTGAGTCTATCTGTCTGACAGACAGTCTGTATGTGTATCTGTCTTCGTTTCTTTCTGACTGTCTTTTTTTCTGTGTCTGTCTGTCTTTCTTTCTGGTACTCCTCCCACACTAGTTCATCCTCTTACTTTTTAGCTCTTTACATTGGCCCATTCTAAAATACTTGTCTGAATCGTCTGGCAAATATGTGTGCCAATAATACAATGATAATAGTGAATCAGTATTCTTACATACAGTGGAGTACAGTGAATGTAATCAGTACTGTTATGTCTGCGTTAGAGTTCTTGACATGTAGAAAAGCAAGGTCTAAACTTTGATCAAAACCAACTAGACTTTGTCTGTGAATATAAGACGATATCACATTTTTCAAATAATATACTTAGAAACAACCTTACCTTGGGTATATACGCTAATTATTTCAGCTCTTCATTTTTAATTCCATTCTTTTGCAATATATTGATATTTTAAACTCAAGTTATTTAATGCAATTCAGCAGAAATGTGCATGCATTGAAATAATTTCTTTGAGTAAAATAACTCAAATAGGGAATGTGATTTTCTTCTAACTCTTATGCTTATAATTAGTATTAGCATATCAAGGCTAAAAATGGTTATGATCAGTTCTCGACACAACTCTTCATTATTTTAGTTATTGTGCTTAAAATTTTAAATAATGGGAAAAAAAAGACAGAATTTCCATTGTGAAACAAGAGATTGACATTGTGAATTTGAAGAAATGGCAACTTTATTCCAGACCTACTTGGAATATAAGAAATGAATATATTCAAAATTGTATCTTGGCTCTTTAAGTTATGTTAATAAATGTGTTGAAAAGGAGGAAGAAACAATCTAGCACGTTGACAAAGGGATTGACTTGGATTCTTTTCAATAGTGTGTGCAGCTTCACGAATTGAAATAATTTGTAGTGTAATTTACAAGGTTAAGATTATTTATATACTCCTTTTCTAAATATATTTCAAAAGACTGCTGTATTAGTAAGATATTCAGTTTTTCACCAAAATATTTTATTTGCTCAGTGTCTCTTTAGCAACAGAAGTATTGATGTTACTTTTGAGACTTTATTCTGTGAAGAATAAATGACTGTTATTGATTCCAATGTTAATTGAGTTTATTATTTAAGTGTTAAAGAATTTGAAGTTTTATGATTCAGCATGCAATTAATTTAAATATTTGATATTTGCATCCTGTCAGAACCATTTTATTATATGCAGTATATTAAAGGGTTACAAAAAAAATACAATGCTTTAAGCAATCCTTACAAATGCAATCGGGTGGTAAAAATACACATCAGTGGGTTCCCCATTATTTTAGAAAAAAATAATCCCTTTACGCTTTTGGTATCAGAAGCATAGAATCATTACCATGGGTTTGTTGGTTGTTGTTTTTTTTGTAATTTTTTTACTTTTATCTCAATCACCACAACTTTGTTTGCATTTCCAAAACTCACAGTGTTGTTGTAAACTCGGAATGTTGTCAGCGTAATTTGTAAACAGCAACTGTATTGCAATTCTTACGGCTGGCTGGTGAATGATTCAGAACCTAAAATCAGGTGTGATTGCAGGGTGAACATGATACAAGCCTGTCATAATTTGCACACCAAGTTTGTTGATTCAAAAATCTTTGTTAGTAACAAGAAAAGTATATTTTTTCTTCTGCAGTACTGAAAAATATTCTCAGCTCTTTGACATACAGTAAACATAACTTTCTGAATGTTATAGGAAAAAGAAGGGAAAACATTAGAAACTGCTGTCTAGAAACAAAGCATTTCTCAGCAAAATGCCATAAGAAACATTTATTCATGAAGAAAAAACTGTGGTGTATATTTTACCACCTAAATTGACTCACCTGTTTATGTTGTTTCTATAGTTATATATTTGCAACATTAGTAAAGTGTGAACAAAGATATGTAGTAATAATGCAATTGTTTTGTTTTTCTTAGACATGTATTAAAAGATGTTATTTATGTTTGAGTAGAAAATTTGTATATTATCTAGTGAATAAATTTGAAACAACAATTTTTTACTTGATATGGTTTTACAGTGTGTTATTAAACTCTCCAGTTAAGTAAATACATATTTCTTTGATAAATCTGTGCTGTCAGTGGTAATGGTAGATGATTTGTAAGTTTTAATTCTCAACAAATTTCAGGTTATATTTTATGTAATATTAATTATTTATTATTATTATCATCACTATTATTTGTTTTCTTTTCACTACAAAAAGTGTCGGAGGACAATCTCAAGACACAATTTGTCAGTACGAAGTCATGGAGCTTCGGTGAAGAAATACTTATACTTATGGTCTTGTGTTAGTACAGTTCTCAAAACTTGTAGTCTTTTACATTTTGATGGATTCAAGTGATGTTTTCATATTCTAAGTTTTTTACACTTTCTTCCCTAATCGAGACTCAAAAATTTCCTGACTATATTTGCTGTGCCCAGTGAAGCGGCTTTTTGCATTGTTCTGAGGTGTTTTTCTTTTAATCGCAGCCTTTGTCCAGTTTTCAACCAAACCTTGGTTACCACGCCATTTGCTGACAGTATCATAGGCACTATGTCTACGCTCCGTAACCTGTATATGTCACAGCAAGAGGTTGGTATTTTCGTTTCTTTTCAGCAATAGTTGACACCAGTTTGTCGTCTGTGGGAACTGCAACATCGATTATCATTGCTCTTCTTGTTGTTTTATCAAATAAGACAATATCTGGTCTGTTAGCTTCAACCGCCCTGTCTGTTATAATTGTGCTGCCCCATAATATTCGTACCAAATGATTACTGATAACTTGCTGAGGCTTACATTTGTAATAGGGTTGCTCCTGTTCTACAAGTTGATAATTCTTTGCCAGTGCGTGGTGAATTACTTTGGCTACATTATTGTGTCTCTGTAAATATTCAGTTTGCGCCAAAGATGGACATCCGTTACTTATATGCTGGATTGACTCATTGTTGATTTTACACCATCGACACCTGCTATCGATCTGTTGGCCCAAGACATACTTTTGATAAGCTCTTGTTTTCACTACTTGGTCTTGTATGGAGAAGAGGAATCCCTCTGTTTCACCATAAAGCCCCGCTGTTCGTAGCCATTCCGTGGACCATTTCAAATCAATATCATCAGTAATCAGCGTTGTTATAAACTGGCCGTGTAGCTCTTTCGTCTTCCAGACATCAACTCGGTCCTGAGCTGTTAGATAGGAAAAGCTTCTACTTTCTTGGGCTAAACTTAATGGGCTGATGTTTTTTTCCCGAAAACAAATTGCATTGTGATGTGGAGTGTCATGTGAAAGGAAAAAAAATACGGAGTTTCTCCTCCTGCTGACGACATAGTACTTCTAAATTTAGCAGTCCTCTGCCTGCTTTATTTCGAGATAGGTATAACCTTTGTATCGAACTATGCGGATGGTAAAGTCGATGTTCAGTTAGCGTCGTTCTCAGCTTTCTGTCGAAAGTTTGCAAAGAGGTGTCGGTCCATTTTATCACTCCGAAGGCACATGTTGCAACAGGAATAGCCCATGTGTTAATTGCAGTAATTTTGCTTCTCGAATTGATGAGCGTCTCACATATTTTATTTACTCTGGAGATTACCTTCTTTTGAATCGTATTTCTGGCATTTGTGTCAGAAATTTCCAATAGCTGCAACATTACTAGATATTTGTATGTGTCTTCCAGTCGCGGCTCGTGGTTTTCTAAATGGGGTAGGCTGCAACTGTTTAATTGCTGGGGGGGGGGGAGTGCACCGCAGCACAACTATGTTAACGTTACATACTTATAATATTTGGCTTACCTTAGTTTGTTTGTAAATGAAGTCAGTGTTCACGCAACTAATACTCTTTGAATGTCTGATACGCCTTGCAGCTTGGTAACGACTGTACAAGTCATTATATGTAAGTCAACCAGCGATCCTGGTGACTATATTCTGAAACAGTGCCGCCAAGCGATCATTGAGTATCGGCTACGCCGAACTCAGTTGCAATGTAGCTGTGAGAGAGAGGCATGGCGATTTTGTAAGTCGCTGTTTTGTTTTACAATCTTTTCGCGGCTACGGTTCATTTTGTGATACCATAGTTCAGTGTCATATGCACATCTAATGTGTGAGTGGTGCCTTAGATTGCTGCGTGATGCGCGACTGGATTCTGTAATCAACGGTTTTTAACATATGTTTTTCTCCTATGCCACGTGCTCAGGCACACGGCTGTGCTGTATTCAATCTTACGTTGTACTGGAAATTTGTTCAATACACTTAATTGGTTTGTGTGAACTGTGTAATTTTTTATGTATTTGTTACCATACAAACTCAGGGGTTTGAACGGTTCATGGGATGCCATGCACCTTCCTATTCATCAAACCATGGAAGTTGAAAAAACTGAGTATCTTGGGAATGTATCGGGTGATCTATTGAAGTCCACTGTTTCCCGACACCCTTACAGTCAGCTCTCCTCTCTTTCTGTTCTGCAAAGTAGTCTATAACGAGTTCATTGAAGTTCGGTGATGACAATAACTCTTTTTCAATGGAACACATTGCCAACGCACACAGTCGATCTTCTTTCATTGTGTTTCGAATGAAGGTCTTCACCCTTTTGAGAGTAGAAAAGCAACGTTCTGCTTCACCAGTGGTCATCGGGGTGGTCACAATAATCTTAAGGAGCTTGACACTTTCTGGAAAAGCTTTTGTTAAATTGTTCTCATAAATAAAGTTCAGCAAAATTAACGCTCCCGATGCCCCTACAAAATCTGCTCGACTGTACAGTACTTTTAATTCGTGGTGTAAATCGATAGTTTAAATGATACAATTCAACAGCAGTTTTAAATTCTTTTTCTGGAAATGCTTTGCTGTGTTGTGGAAATAATGATGGCTCAAACAACTTTGCCACCGAAAGATGATCGCTGAAAAGAAAACGGTCCTTGATTTGCGTTATTATGATGTCGCAAACTTCTCTTGCACACACTTTTCTTGGCTCTGTAAAACGCACGCGTTTTGCCGATGGTTCTTCTTCACCCCAGAGTCCAGTGTCGAGTGAAACTCTAATTTCTTGTATCGAAGAAACAGATTCAGAAACGTACTTCAGCGTTTTCACTGAATCTATATTCTTCTGCTGAAGTTCATTGAATAAAATATCGCAATGAGGCATGACTTTGTTAAAGAACTGTAGCCAGAAAAGGAAATCGTCGTCCTGCAAGAAACATTTAAGCCCCGTGGCCTTATTAATTGTCTTGTAGTCGCTACTTTCACATTCAATAATTGTGTTTAAACACACTAAAATTTCTTCTCTGTATTTGTATACAGCGGTAACGCACCGCGACTTGAAATTCCACCTGATGGACTGGGAACAATTGGGAATGCGTTTCTTCACCACTTCGTCAAGGACTGCAGTTCGTTTAGGAGACTGAGAAAAAAATGTTGAGACTCCTTCCAATTTCAAAAAAAAAAAAAAATTCACTTTGCTTATTTCCAGTAACGCAACGTTCAACAACCAAATTTAATTGGTCGGCGTAGCAGTGAATAAAGAGGGCTTTCTGATATTTTTCTTTTATTTTCACTTGCACCCCATTGTTATGACCACTCGTGACGGGAGCACCGTCATAACTTTGAGCAATAAGTTTTTCAGGAGTCTCATGTATCTTCATTTTCTCAAGAACTGTGAAGATGGCATCACTTTTGCCTTCTGCGTTGTGTCTCTGAGGTGGAACGAAGCTTACGAATCTTTCCTTTATTTTCCCCATTATCTCATACCTCAAAATAAAAACCAGTTGTGACAATGTGGCACTATCAGTGGTTTCATTAGCTTCAATTGCTACATAATTTCTCTCCTGTAGTTCACGTTTAATAAGGTTCAAACAAACCGCGTAGATGGAATCCAGCAATTCGTTTTGAATTGTTTTAGAGAGACCTAAGAATACACGATTATCGGTTTTCTCTATATGCTGCTTCAAGACACTATCCAATTCTACCATGAGACTAACCAGCCCGCGAAATATTCCAGAATTGCTAGAATTTTCCGTTTCGTCATGTCCTCTTAAGGTCAGTTCAAACTTTCCACAAAACTTTATACAGTCTATTAGCTTTCCCAGATTATATCGATTCTTTGAAACATTCCCGTTGAATTGTTTTACACGTAAACGGTAAGCAGAATCTAACTGGCATCCAATGTCCACTTTTCTTAACATCGTAAATTCAATGAAACCATGTAAATGTTTTTCACAAGAGTTATGCTTTTTCACTTTCGCATTAAAGTTTTTCAAATATGTGACTCCTGACTCAGTCCCCACATTATCATCGTTCTTGGTTAGGAGGCACGTGAAGCAAAAGAACGCATTTTTTACATCACATCCACAAGCCACTTGGCAGTATTGAACATTGTTGGGTTGAATTTACGAATATATTCACCACGAGATTTGTATTCCTTTTGTTCCTGAATTATAGAAAGATTTGGCCTATGCGGACCAAGGATTTTCACCTGTATCCTCGAATGAAGATCCAAATTGTTACCACATATTGTTCACTGAATTCATCTTTACAACAAATACACCAACACCAATAAAACCCACAAAACTACCCAACACCACAAATGAAGCAAACGCAGCTACACAATATCACACTATGACTTACACACAATTCACCTTCACCGCTAACAAGACAACAGACAACCATTAAACTTTCGTACCATACACAAACTGCTCTGTGGTGCGTACCTAACGGCACTTCAGAAAGCAGGGCGTGTCGTTTTTCCCGCCATTTCATGAAGTTAATTCGGGGGTAGTACTAGATTTTCATTTATGGGGAAAGCAGGGGAACGCGTTCTTTGACAGAGTTTTGTCTACGTTTTTCATTAGGACTTGGTTTTTAATTAATGTATTTGTATACACATTCCGATAAGGGAGTAGCGCTCCTACCGCGTATTTGAACAACTAGTTAATGCTCAGTGCTTCTCACTGAGCTGCATAGTATTGCTATCTGGTGAGCACGCCGTTCTTCAGACCCTACGCCCACCCAGGCTTCGGCCGCGCCCAGGTCCTGACCCTTGAAGGCTGCCAGGCCGCAGCCTTCGTCCGCCCGTAAGCGTGTGCAGCGAATGCATGACGTCACGCCCTCCTCGTTTTACACAGGGGCTTATGACAGAATGAAGTGGGAGCCTAACGCGTATCTCTTCCCTGTCAACAGCTTCAAATGCGTTACGAACGAGCGTTGTAGCACTATCATATAAAAATTTTGATATGATTATTACATAATATAACTCAGAAAGCCATTATTAATAAATAAATAAATACATTTATAAATATTTTTTACATTCTTTTGGGCGGCGATTTTTGTAGGGAAGGCTCCGCCTTACAGCCTTTAATGACGAGCCGCGCCTGGTGTCTTCATTGCCAAGGCTTTGAATAATGATGTCACTAGAGAGTTGTAATCCTCCTTCCTGATCTTGAACTTTACCACGTTTGACTTTTAATATCGCACATTTATCTAAGCCAAATTCCATGCAGATATCTTTGCTGAATTGTTGGGCAAGCATAAACTCACTATGTAGTTGGTCTTTATTACATGCGTAGAGTTTAAGGTCATCCATATAAAACTGATGTGATATGCGAACATCCGGATTTCTCTTTATACAATATCCATATCCGGACTCTCTTATCATTCTACTCAGCGGGATGAGGGCGATGCAAAACCACAGTGGGCTCAAACTGTCGCCCTGAAACATACCTCGCCGAATTCTGACTTCCCTGGTCTGATAGGAAGTACCACCTTGCCTAACGTGAATAAAGGTCTTTCACTCGGACATGCATACAGAGAGAAAATTCAATAAAACTGGATTAATCTTATAAATTTCAAGGGCACCTAAAAGTCATGAATGAGGAACAGAGTCAAATGCCTTTTTGTAGTCCACCCATCCTACAGATATATCATATAGGCGTTTGCGAACTTGCTGTGTGATCACACTATCTATAACTAAAATCTCTTTGCATCCTCGCGTCCCCTTTTGACATCCAATTTGCTCAGGAGGTAAAAGGTTTTGATTTATCAGATCATTAATTTTGGAAGCTACAACTGATGTCAATATTTTGTATAGTGTTGACAGACATGTGATTGGCCGAAAGTTCTCTGGTTTACTATTGTCACCTTGTTTAGCCAACATAATTGTTTTCCCCGCCAACAAGTATGTAGGTAAAGTGACTGGATCTTGCAGAGCAGCGTTAAAGAAATTAGCTAGGTGAGGGTGGAGAGCAGGAAAGTATTTCCACCATACATTATGAATGCCATCAGAACCAGGTGCCTTCCAGTTCTGTGTCTTTCTGGCTGGCTGCTGTAATATCAGCTTCAGTAATCGTAACTGATTGCATTTCATCTATATCTCGGCAAGCTTCTATTTCTTGTCGGACCCAATAAGCTTGCTCATTGTGTTGTTGAGGTGCATCCCAGATTTTAGACCAGAAATTGAACATAGAATCCTCACTCGGAGGCTCACCTCGCTGCTCTCTCTCATCGGCTGCTTCCAGTTATCTGTAAAATCTCTTCTGATCGGTAGAAAAAGTCGATTCGTGACGCCTTTTCTCGGAAGATTCGCTGTATCGTCTGATTCTAGCCCCCAGCGCTGTAATTCTTTGTTTGAGTCTGTCTTCCTCTGCTTCCCACTTTTGATCCAGGTTTTTAGAGTTCATTCTGATTTTTAACCTCCTAGCTATAGATTTTATTCCTGTTTTCACCCTTTTGGAGATATCTCCTCTCTTGCCAAAATACTGTGTCAAATGGCCAATATCTTTCCTAGCTTTATTGATTTTTTCCTGGATATTCCTCTTCCATAATGGTGTATTCTCAGTTCCGGGGTTGAAACAAGTTGTCGACGTTCGTTTATTGTTATTTACTATTTCTCTTCCCATACACAAACAGCCAGGGCAGCACAATGCACTTGTCCAGCTAGTTCTTCCAAAGTACTGGGTGTAAGACAAATCTTTGAAGATGAGATTCATCTCTTTACAGACATCGTAAAATTTATTACCAGTGATTTTTGGTATTCGAGGACGATCTTGAAGTGGTATACCTGTAAATATGATACTTTTCGTAGTTGTCTTTCAGATTACAAATGTTTCTTTCTCAATATTAGGTGGTGTTACTTCCTGACTTTCATCTACTTTTCTTCCTCTAGATGTTCTCTCTCCAGTTCACCTGCCTGTGTCTGAGCTTGCTGTATCATATTTTGTCGTAATTCCATTTGTACTTCTTGTTTTATTTGATCCAATTCAGCAGATGACAATGCATTTCTTCTTTGGATGGAATTGAGTTGACTACAAATTCGTTGTTCATCCAGGGTACTATTAGGATACATTTTTTCCCACTCAGGGTGCATCCTCACTCTGTATCCTTCACTTTCTGTCTCCACTCTGGTACTTCGATAGTACGCACACATTACAGAGATATTCATCTCTTTAGACCATTTCATGCGTAGGCCTATCAGACTTGAAGTGGCGGAAGACGTAGCATATGCATCTTCCCTCAAGCCACTTCGTCTAGAAACAGATGGAGAATTGTCTGCGGTCACCATGAGTGGTGCAGCGCCGCTCCTGGCATCAGTACCAGGTCCACCGCTACCCACTGACATAGGTAACACATTTGACACAGGAGGCCCGGTGTCAGAACCTCCTGCGCGGTCCTGAAAAGACCGATCGCCCGCTACTTTATTTATCAATATTCGTCTACTCATTTCGGGCTGTTGCATTTTAGAGCTACTGCCAGCATTTTTACAGCCACCCCTAACATGGGAAACAGACGCTGTCGGAGTACCGCCCCTAACATGGGGAATTGACTCGTCCATTTGTTTGGTTTCTTATTCGAGCACTTTCCCCTAGACCGACTGGCTCCTCTCTCGCCTAAAGAGTCCTGTCTGCCCTACAAACCCTCTTCACCACATCGAAGGTCTTCTTGGTAAGGTCCTCTTCCGGAGCTTCCTTCTCGGGATCTTCTTGGTGCCGAGGTCCTCTTCTGGAGTACTTCTTCGTCTGACCCCTCTCCTTCGACCTGTCCGGCAAGGGAGGCCCTACCAGTAGCTACGCTACCGCCGGCATAGCTCTCAGGTTCACAGAGGCACACAAGCTCCACCACCGTCAAGGTCATGTACTCCCCAGGTGGGTTATTATTATTATTATTATTATTATTATTATTATTATTATTACTATTTAATTACAGTAAAACGTGTGTAGGTTGAATTGTTTGGATCCTACATTTTGTTCTGTCTTGTACATGTTTCTGGCTTATTCAGGTTTACAATAAAAAACTGTCAATTCAGAAAACACAATTGTTCAAAAGATAGAAAAGTCTTTATGAGTAGTTTATCCCGCCCAAAAACTGCATTTCAAAGCAACAACAAGGTCCCAGGAGAGATGAAGAAAATGTCATTCGGAAACACAACACAATCACACACACACACAACCATTGGGATATTTTTAGATCTTTCGAAAGCTTTTGACGATATTAACTATAACATCTTGCTCTCAAAATTACCTTCTTATGGAATTCGTGGTATTGCCCTAGATTGGATAACTTTGTACCTTAAACATCGAGTAGAAATACCGTACTGGGACGAAAGGACATTATTTACTTATCTTTCCAATTCTTTGTCAATTGAACATGGGGTCCTACAAGGTTTGATCTGAGGACCTATCCTCTTTCTGTTGTACGTAAGCGATATGCCCTCATCTATTAAAAATAGAAGAACAGTTCTGTTTGCCGATGACACAAATGTTCTTTGCAAAAGAGAAACAATAAATAGTACAATTTCAGAAGTTTCAAATGGGTTTTGTTGTAACAAATTAATAGTTAACGAAGGAAAAACTGTCTCAATGCAATTTTGCGTTTCAAATCGGCAATCATATGCTCCATTGAAAATAAACAATACACAATTAGCTGATGTTAAGGTAACAAAATTTCTAGGTCTCTCAATTCAATCAAACCTCAAATGGAATGTACGTATAACAGAATTAAACACTAAATTAAGCTCATTATGTTATGCATTCAGAATTCTTTCTAATTCTGTCAGCCTTCATGCGGCTTGTTGCGTGTATTTTGCAAATGTGCATTCCTGCCTGAGATATGGTATAATATTTTGGGGAAGTTCATCCTTTAGTGCCCAGACATTTAGATTACAAAAGAAAATTAACCGAGTAATAAAAAAATCACATCCACATGATCCGTGCAAGCCTTTTTTCATTGAGCTTGGAATCTTGCCTTGCCTATTTATTTACAAGTCTGTAGTATTTGTCAAAACTGACTTACTTAACGGTGGGGACTTATTTTCATGTAATACTGATATTTATAGCTACAACACTCGACGTAGAAATCATGTTCATCAAGTGTCAGTATCAACAGCTCACTACAAGAAATCCACATACAATACATGTACGTTACTTGCCAGATGAAATTAAACAATTAAAATTGGTTCACAAATTTAAGTTAAAAGTAAAATTTTTTCTGCTGCAAAACTGTTTCTATACAATTAGAGACTATACTCATCGTCTGAAAGAAAAATAATGTTTACTTAAACAAAACAATGATATAGTATAATGAATTAGTTTACATTTGCATTGTATAATTTTTTAAAAAGACTTAAATGCCTGTAACAAGTAATGTACTTCAGCTTCCGGGTCAATGACCTCCATCTCGATCGGGTTTTTGTCCAGTTTCCCTGATCCATTGAGCAAATGCTGAGATGGCCCCTTGATTTGCTTCTGGACGTAAATGTAAATGTAGCTTCACTATGCGCACGTTTTGACGAGCTTTCCTTTTGCTTGTAGTGGTACTAGAGCTTAGGGTGAGTTTCTATTTGTTAGCAATAGAGAAAAATCTAATATGTTTGTTCGTTTACCATTACAAATAAGTTTTCTGTAATTCAGCAACGAAAATATCTAGTTTTTGAAATGTTAATCTCTCCCTTTTTAAATTTATTATTATTATTTTTTTTTCTTCTTTTTTCCCCATCTTTCAACTATTAAGAGTTAAATTGTTGGGAAAGGATTCCGAAACAAGAAAGCGTGCGCAAATGATTTTCTCCCCCATACGTCACATACAGTTTTTGACTAAATAAATAGCTTAGCCGGCGACGCTAGCCGAATGCGTTTACTACGCCCCGTGAAGTCACGAAGGTTAAGCGCATTCGAGACTCGCGGGTTCGTGGTTGGGTGACCGGCCAGGAACCCCGGTACCTAACGTCGTCGAGCCCCTGGCCGAAGGGATAAAAGGCAATGACTGACTGCGACGTGACGAGACTTGACAAATATTAAAAAGTAGCTCTTTAATGGAGGATTACTCCCCTGTGCTAAAGCGCTCAACGCCCCTTAAGGAGGCTTGGAGACGCGTTGCGTCAAGGTGGAGACGCAACAAATTAAAAAAAAAAAAAAAAAGTCTAATGAAACAAAGGACTCCATAAAAAGTAAAAGAAATTATTTTCTTCTTTCTATAGGTTTCCGGTTTATCCAGTATACTTTGCATTGGAAAATAGTATGTGTTATAAAAGATTTACTTTTTTCTGTATTTTGAGACGAGATATAATAATAATAATAATAATAATAATAATAATAATAATAATAATAATAATAATAATAATAATAATAATAATAATAATCATTTTATTAAGCTAGGCTAATAACACACATTAATAAATTGGTGAACTTCAGCTCAGGATTATGAAATGCGTGAGGTATTGTTCAGCGTTACCGTGAATAACCCGTGTCAATAAATCATCTTTTAATTATATTTTGCTTTTAAACGTTATTTAGAAATTAAAGTTTCATGCCTAAAATCATGAGACATACAGTCGAATTAACTCTCAAAAAGAAAGAGTATTTCCTATTTATTATACACTTATGATATATGGTACTCAAATTTCAAAATATAAAACAAAATCCAAGCAACTAGAATGCAATATTGTATTTACACACACATATATTATATTTAGAAGTTATGCATCAAATACAAATTGTGAGCAATACATATTATTAAAAAGTAAATTGTTTAACATAAGCATACTGCTTTTCGTACATTTTCATTAAAATTAATATTATTTAAACAAAGAATTTAAAAGGATTTTTATAGAAGTGTAATTTTAAATTTTTATAAAAAGTACTTTGCAAAAAGTACCTCCAATAAAAGATCCGAAATCCCGCCTCTGGATAAATAAGTACTACCACGGTGTAAGATATATCTTAGGACCTCATTCTCAATGCAAACTTAAACGTAACCGTAACGTAGCCGCAAAACCTAGAAATGGGTTATAAAGCGAGATCATTCACAATGCCTTGACGTAAACGTAGACGTAAGACGTAAACTTAAAGAGCTCGCAAGCTCCAAGCTTCTACGTTTAAGTTTACGTCGAAATTCTACCGAAGACCAATCAGAGAGCAGCATGAAAAAAACAAATGCACAACGAAATCCGCGAGAAGGAAGGTCGACTCGAGATCGATTCTTGTTTATGCGTGTGTATTGGTGTGTATAGTCGAAAGGTAGAGCAGAGAAGTTTGTGGAGTTTTAGTACGAGTTGCGAAGTGTTGGTTCGAAATGGCAAACAAAATTGTGACCTTCGATAATGCAAATGCAAAAGGCGAAATCGATAGGAGAGTCGAAAAAATGCTAGAAACGAATCGATCAATATGTTGAATTCTGATTGGTTCAGGCAAAACCTACATTCCAGCTTACGTTTGCCATTGTGAATGATCGTTTCTACGTGAAAAGTTTACTGCATAAGTTTACGGCTTACGTTACGTTTAAGTTTGCATTGTGAATGAGGGCCTTACACCGTGGTACTACTATTTAGAACGGCCAATTTTGATTTGATTCCAGCCTTTTGGAATCGATTCCAGCAAGAACCGGAATCAAAGGAATCGGATACATTACACCGTGTCCCTACCCTACCCACGGTGTGCCAAGAAATTTCTTACACCGTGACCCTACCCACATGTGGCGAGCATGGCCCGAGCATGGTAAGCATGGTTATTTGTTAAGTGCGCGAGAATGACAGACCAAATCTTAAAAGAACAATCTCTGTGGCAGACTTTCTCTTGCGATCTGGCATGACTGAAAGTGTCAAATAGTACTGTTTGTGATGTATATAGAGTGATGAATTAAAATTCTTTCTTGCGAGCTTCACAATGTGTGAAAGATTGCGAGCTTGACAATGCTAAGTCGACAATATATTTAGTCGAACAGTTCTCAACAAAGTTCATAGTGTCCCAATATTATTATGCCAGCCCTAGTAATTTACCAACGTCAGACTCTGTTGCTTGCACTGTGGTGCCCAGCTAGCTGAGACTTGTTTTGCTGAAGGCTCTCGCGTTATTCGTTTATTTGCAGTGGGACGTTTGAAGTGGTGTACTTGTGACAAGAACAGAATTTTAGCTTCCGCACAATGAGTAAAACTTTCAGCGAACTGAAGTTAAACTCGTGGTTGGTGAGACAGTGTGAATCTTTAGGTAAGTCATCTATTGCATACTTTTCAGCCTCGAAGGTGCATTTTTTTCCCAACTATGTTTCCAAAATGATGTTTTTGAAAAGTGAAGATGAAACCAGTGTGAAAGTAAACATAAACTGTCTGACATTAGAATAAAAGTGCTTATATCTCATTGAAATAGCATAGGCATGTTACCCATACCATTTGTAATATACATTATTTTAAATTTATGAAATTGTTTTCTTTGCAACTTTCATTTGCAATTTTTTTATCTTCAGTGCTAAAATAAATATTAATCAATCATATTTTTTATACTATCTACATTTGTTTACTATACAAAGGTATAAGTCTGAAATATTTTAAATTTACATTATTGTTCATACCGCTTTAAAATCAAGTGAGTGTTTAACTTTTCAAGTTTAAAAATACATGGAAAAATGAAGCACATTGATGCACTGAAGAGAGAAAAAATAATTATATATAAATTAGGAAACAATGGCAAATTCAAGCATATGATGAAACAATGAGCTATTAAAAAATTATCTACAGAATTAACAAAATCAAAATAACCATAAATCAATTTTTAATAAAAATAAATTTTTGTTGCCATTATACATGTGTATTAAAGTAATCTTCAGACTGTATCACTGTGTTTTAATGCAAAACCTTTCATGCATCAATTAAGAGAAGACAGCTATTTAAACTGTGCTCATGGCAATTAATATTAATAAATTTATTGTCCTCTTTCCTTTCTTTGATTTCTTCATATCCACAAAATTTTAGGTGTAAAGCATGCAACGCCTATCCAAGAAGCATGCATTCCACGCATTCTCAATGGAGAAGATTGCATTGGCTGTGCAAAAACTGGCAGTGGAAAAACATTAGCATTTGCTCTACCAATTTTACAAAAACTTTGTGAAGATCCATATGGAATATTTGCCCTTGTTCTTACTCCAACTAGGGAATTAGCATTTCAGGTATGTGAGAATCTTATTGCAAAATTAATTTTGTTTATTTAAGTAATAAATTAAGCTATTGTATGAACTATGTTGAATCTCAAGAAATTTAAATTATATCAATGTGTGAATAATGGTAAGAATTTTGAATAATCACACCTGAAATTGCAGAATATTCATTTTTCTAATTTGTATTCTATTTCTTAACGCTCATCTCCACACAACATACTTCACAGTTTGCATTTATTGTTATTTATTAAAGTAAACTGTGACCTCAATTTGTCCTGTAGATAGCTGATCAGTTCGCAGTGTTGGGCAAAGTTATCAACTTGCGACATAGTGTTATTGTAGGTGGAATGGACATGGTAGTTCAAGGAAGAGAATTATCATGTCTGCCGCACATCGTAGTTGCCACTCCAGGAAGGTAAACTGTACAATTTATTATTGGAACTTCATGAAAAAAATATCTTAAATCAGGGATGACAAATTGGTAGGTGATTAGGGCTTGATCTTGGGTTAAAAAAACAAAACTTCTTAAGGCAATAGAATAACTTCTGAAGGCAATAGAATTGAATCCTAATTCTTTACTTCTACATAAGTGGTATCAATTATTACAAATACTTTTCATTGAATTATCCTGAACAATTTATTTATTTAACATCAAAAACAGTTTGAAACTGGAGTATTATGGAGTGAAGTGCAATCTGTGCTCAGTTTCTTGAGTTCTGGGATCCCTACCCTAACTTCTATTATGTTGAGTTATGAATACAAGTAACAGAGATTTTTGACTAGAATTCATATGAAAATATTTGCTTCAGTGTAATAAAAACTATTTCCAAAGGCTACAGCTTTTGGCTGCTATTGTTTCTTATCATACCATTTCTGATATCTATTCACTGCTGCAAGAATAATGAAAACGATTATTTAATAACTACATTCCCCACTAAGCTCAAGAGAATGTGCACAGATAGTGAAATCTTATACCACTTAGGTAGATTCTTGTCCAGAAACAGAACAAGGGGTCTTTTCAGCATTTTCTCAAAGGATCAGGGAAACTGAATGAAAAACCTGATTGAAATGGTGGTTATTGGCTCAGAAGCTGAGATACAATACTTGTTAAAGCATATTTAGTTTTATGGAATTATACAGTCTAAATGGTAACTAGTGTTTTAAATATTATTGTTAAAATCAATATTGTTTTCCTTTTTGTTGCTCAATTTTGGTTTAGAAATAAGAAAAGTGTGGAAATTACATCATGAATGATGGCAAGATTATATTTTACAATCAAAATGTCTTTCAGCATTTTTATAGAAAGACTATTTCTGACACCAGTCCAGCGTACTTGCATTAAAGAAAAAACTGTCTTTCTATATTATAATCATTGGATGAGATTGTGTAAAATACTGTAAAATTGCATCCATTCTGAACAACTCTTTAGATTGTCATTATGTTTGAAATATTCTATTCATTTTAGATAACGTATTAATTTTCTGATATCCTCTTAAGATGTTTTTACTGCTAACAAATTCTTCTTGAGTATTTGATTAAGGTTTAATTAAAAATATATACTTCCAGAGTGTTGGTAATTTTTCAAATTCTTTATTATAATTATATTTCAATTTATTTACAGATTAGCAGATCATTTGAAAAGTTGCGATACATTTACCTTGAAAAAGATCAAATTCCTAGTTTTGGATGAAGCCGACAGACTACTGGATGGAAAATTTGATATTCAGGTAACTCTCTAATTCATTTGAAAATAATGTTTTAATAATTCTGCTTGACTCTAGCCATTTGTTTCCATAAAGTCACATAGCCATATGCATAATTAATGGTTATTATGTGTGAGAAATGTTAATGTTCACCATTGACTTCGCACAAGTCAAAAGGGAGGATAAAATTACAAATAATATTGAAATACTATTGTTGTTGTTGTTGTTGTTGTTTTGCCCTCTCACATATGTAGGGAAAGCCGGCAGATCTTGGGTTTACGGTGCACCTTAGCCTAGGCTTCCTTGATTGCTGTGCCTTGACGTGATCCGATTCTCCTCCAGTCAGTGTGCAGGAATGTTTTCGTTCACCACAAAGGAATCGTTTATATTATTTTGAGAAACATTTTATAAGAAATTCTCTTATTTAAAATAATTTTATTTGCATAGATGCAGTGTAAGTGCAGAACATAAAGAACATATACACCCCAATTTTTTTTTTTTTTTTTTTTAATTTATTTATTTATTTATTTGCATAAAATGCGTTGATAATTATGCGTTGGACAGACTCAAGAATATTTTATGTTATCGCGAGGACAGAAGGCCCGAGCCTCGCCCTCATCTTAGACATGCATAGCTAAGTGTCACAATTCTGCACACATGAACAAAACGGATCACAAACTGTATTTCTACCAAAAGAAATTTTCTAAAACAAGTGTTTAAAAAGTATTGTGCATCATTCAGATACAGGCAAATATTAGCCACAATGAATCACAGATATAAATACTCACATTACAAAATTACAAATTAAGTTTATTGATATAAAGATAATAGGCCCTAAATAAGTAATAGTTTTCAAGCAAAATATGCAAAATAATTAGCAATTTGGAAATTGTGTGTTTCATGCACATCACAAATGACCATACTTTGACTACAAGAGGAAAATATACATTTGCATTGAAATCCAATTTCTAGTTATGCTGCCCATCATATTTCATCATAAATACGTACCGTCATTAAACTAAATGCTTTAAAACTGAATATCTCTTATAATTCTCCCCCCTAACTTATAATTAAAATGATGGAATGTTCTTATAATTTTCTTTCAGATAAAGACCATATTTTCTATGTTGCCAAAAGAGAAACAGATGCTGATGTTCAGCGCTACAATGAATGATACCCTTCAGAAAGTGCAAAGCCTTACTAATAATAAAGTAAGTTGTCCACACTTTGACACATGGAAAATTATGTGGATATACTGTTAAACTTGATATTAATTTGACACATTTCTTTGTTCAAAGGCCTTCTTGTTTGAGTCTGACATAACAGTAGCCACTGTTGATCAGTTGGAACAATTTTATGTATTGTGTCCCGTAGATATAAGAGATGGCTACTTGGTAGAGGCTGTTCGACAGTTTCTCATAAAAAATCCAAATGCATCTATTCTTATTTTCACAGATACCTGCAAGTAAGAATAATTTTTTGTTTAATATATAAGTGTGTAATGAATAGAGGGGACTACCTTTGAAAGCGTAAACTTTTAATGGCACTAATACATTTAAAGAAATGGAGGTAATTGAAAAACATTGTTTTATGTTTGTAAAAGCTAGATATAGCTTTTATTGATTTTCGGCTGGATACCTACATCTGTACTCCTCCCCCCCTTCCCCTGAAAAAATCCAGAATGCGCCTTTTCATTGTTGTACATTTCTTTTAAATCCATTTTGTTTTCTATTATTTGTATTAATCAATACTATATTTCAGGAGTTGTCAGTTGATGTCAATGACTCTTAATGAAATTGGTCTTGATAATGTTGCTTTGCATTCTATGGCATCTCAAAGAGAACGACTTGCTGCCTTAGCAAAATTCAAATCAAATCAAAATAAAATTCTGGTTGCCACTGATGTTGCCAGTCGAGGTAAATTACATATTTAGTATTATTTTTTAACATAATATTATAAGCCAATGGTGGCTGGTGCCCTAACAGACTGGAGGTTGCGCCTCCATCGAATGTTGGAAATGTAATTTCTAAAAATGAAAATACGAATATATAATAAAAATGTAAGCAATTCAAATGAATTAAAACTAAATTAAATAAAAGTCTATATTGAAACGTTACTTATATAATTTTGTCTGTTGTGTCCGTATCGGGTATATACACATGGTTCTGGATTTAATTTCCACTGGGCACTTAAGTTTGACTCCAGCACATTGCAACAAGCACAATTACTTCAGCATGTTTCACACAAATAATTTTATTTCGAAAACTTCACTACCCTGGTATATATTGCAATAATAAAAGATCTACACACATTGGTTAACACAAGAATGCTCGAAAACTGCTGGCCAGCTGCTGGCAGACTGGCTTCCACAAGTCACAATGGAACTTCCATCCAGAACGGCCAACTTTACCCAAAGAATTCATTAAGTGTATATTTTGAATCAATAAATCTAATATCAAAAGAAAACAAAATCTCTTAACATCATTACATGCTGTCGGTAATTAAATGAACTTGTGTACTTTCAATAACAAGCAAAATTCATAAAATTACTTTGTAGTGAGTTAGACGACAGAATATTGGTATTCCCCTGAGACTCCCTTGGTCCCAACAAAGCACTAGACAGCACCACCACTAGGTTGCGCCACCAAGAGGCCGCATGATCGCCATGTTAAATCGAAGGGCTAAAAAGTAAAACAGTAAACCCAGTAATATAGTCAAGAGTGTGGTGCAGTACCTTGCAAGGCACCAGACACTGGAGAGAACGCCAGTTGGATGCTCCTTTCTTTCAAATTGATTTCATATACATTGATATTGGTGCAATATCTTGAGTATTGAATGTCATTAAAAGGAAACTATTCCTAAGATTGAGATCTTTTTCGATTATCTGGGGGTTGTGCAACCTAAGCATGAGCCACCACTGTTATAACCCCTAAAATAGATGGAAATATGTTATACTATAAACAGATATTAAATCAACCTCTCTGTGTACTATGAGGGTAATTATGATCCATGACAGTTTTTAACAATTTATAATACATTGACACAAAACCTCGTGAATGTGCTATAGCTGGATAGTGAGTTATTCCTTACTCCTGTATCAAACAATTTTGAGATAAAAAAATTAAAGAGTCATGGTTATGAAATAGGGAACAGATGGCTGCAACACACATTAAAATTGTGCACAACTCGATATTGATTCACCCTTGGCATTTAAAAACAGATTTTTGTTTCTCGCAAGGGACACTAGTTTTAAAGAGTTAGTCGAGTTTTGGGGAGAGACGAGGAAATGGTGAGGGGAAAACCAGGGGGGATATGTTTATTTGTAAATTCTACAAATAGGTTTTTTTTTTTTTTTTGAAGATTTGTATCTTCTGGGAACCCCTACTCCATAGTATGGGTGGTCAGACATTAGCAGTAACTCAAAATCTTGAGTAAAATTAAATGGAAGGAAAGTCTAAAATAATATTTTACCATAAAATTAAAGTGATTATTTGTTTTTCTGTGAAATTTAATCTCAAAACAGCTTTATGAGATTGTTTACTCAAGTACATTACTGGAGTTTAAACGGCTGTTCAAGAACTAGCTGTTTGAAGTTAGGATTCAGTATGAAGCTGTTTCCACTTTTAAAACAATAATTTACAAATAATGTGTGTAATGTTCACATGGGTTCAGATAGTATAGATTTAAAAGTATGTTTTAAATGCTCCGTTTGCTGCTTGTAGGAAAATGAAGATCATGTATTACTTTTCAGAATATTATGAATTTGCTATATTTTGGACCATTTATTTGTGAAGTTAAAATGTTGTGTAAATAATATGTAAGAATTGTGAGGAATGTATCTTTGTGAACAGGTTTGGATATTCCAGCTGTTGGTTTAGTAGTGAACCACATTATCCCAAATGACCCCAAGGACTACGTGCATCGTGTTGGCAGAACTGCTCGTGCAGGCAGAGTTGGTTCAGCTCTTTCGCTTGTCACTCCTGCAGATATCAATGTTTTGCATGCCATTGAATCATTCATTGGCACTAAACTTGTGGAATTTCCTGTGGATGGTAAACAGAATTTATGTTACATTTTGAGATTTTGAAAATGTTTGGTGTTGTGGTTGAATTCTCAAAACTTTATGAAATCGAGAAGAGCAAAATAAAGTTTTTGGACAAAAAGTATGATGTAAAAATCAAGGAAAAAGGCATCATTTAAAAGTAGTCATGTCATTTACTTCTGATTGATATCTGGCTATTTTAAGTTAGGAAGTATTGTATTAATTGTCCATGAAAATACTTCAGATATAATGAATTCTTCTTTTATTTATTTGATTACAACTAATTATTATATTTACTGGTTTAGGTAAGGAGGTTGCCAGAATTTTCACACAAGTCTCTGTAACCAAACGAGAAGCAGAGATTAGATTGGATGAGACAGATTTTTATGAACGTAAGGAAACAAATAAACGAAAGAATCTTATAATGGAAGGCAAGGACCCTGATGAAGAGGCAGCAAAAATTCAAGCACAGCGCTTGAAATGGCGGAAGGAACAACGGAAAAAGAAGCGTGAAAAAGCAAAAATGAAACTGTCAAATGGTAATACAGATGTGTCTTTCAAGATGAAGAAGAATAAATTAAAAGGTTCTTCATGATGTGATGATCCTTCCGAAGCTAATCATGAACCTGAAATATGCTTCATTGTAAAACTCTATACTCATTGGATTTGATTCATGCAAGAATTTCACTGTTGTTAACATACAAGACATTTCTCTTTCTTCATTTTCTTTTTTTCATGTATTTATTGGAAATATTTATTTTTTTAGGACAGAGACTTCAAACTGTTTTAAGTGTTAAAATGGCATCTAGAGTCACCACATTCATGTGGCAGATCATGTTTGTTTTTTTTGTTTTTTTGTTGAATTTTTAATTTGATAGTTAAAATTATTAAAAATATGTGGAAACTGGGAAGGAGTTAAAAATATTAAAAAATATATCATTCCTGAAATATATATATTATCAATAAAGCCCAGTTTTTAAGGACCTGAAAATCAGTGAAATATGCAAGCATTTATGATCTAAAACTTTTTGATATAAACTTCTTGTTGATATTTTTATATGTAACATAAATACCAATTCACTTCAGAACAAATTTTGAGTATGGTATTTTCTTTTTACAGTCCTTGAAACTTACTCCTACTTATTTTTGAAGTGTTTTCATTTGTTTAAAAAAAAAAACACCTGAAGAATAGTACAATAAAACCTATCCAGACAGTAAAATGTTGTTTAACACTTTTAGCTATGCAGTTGTTTTTTTTCCTTCTGCACTCCATCCGGTACAGACTTCTTTAAATAGACAAATTTGTTTGACCCTAAAAGATGTTTAACTACAGTGAGTGATAACAGCTACCCTCCCAATGTTGAAAGTCCTTGTTGATAGAGATTTAAAAAGATTAACTGAGTAAGGCAGTATCAACTTTCTCTGTGCAAAATTAAGTAATATTATTTTGAGCATTGATTCTGACCAACATTTTTTTCACTTAATTTTCATTCTTTACCCACCCCACCTGCACAACGAAAGTCACGTTTTTCGCATTTGAGGTTTATATTTGTTTGCTTTTAAACTAAGTGTTTCAGAATTATAAAAATTTTCTTCACTTGAAAAGAGATAATACGGTATAAAAACTTCCAAAGTTGGAATTTGAAGAAATTACTTTCAAAAAAAATATTTTCAAAATATTTAAAGTAGTTTTTTAGAACATTGGATCAATATAAAGCTATTAAAATTGTTTTTTTCCAGGGGTTTAAACAAGCAGATATATAAAGATTATTCAAAATGAAAAAGGATTTTATTTTCCTTAATTGTATTTTAGAATGTGTACGAAATGTAATTCATATGCCTTGGATAACGCTGAATAGTACAGCTAAATATTGAAAGGAATCAATGCACCGAGGTAGGCAGTGTGATCGGATCTGAAAATGTTTAATTATAATATGCACACGAACCGAGCGCAAGCAGCAACTCTTTTTACCCGAATATGCGATCGCCCGCGAAACGCGTAGGCCGTGGAGGGTTTGTTATGACGAGACCGGAAAAATATGTACGTAAATACAGGCGCGGATCCACTGGAGGGGGAAACCTCCCCCCCCCCACACACACACACACACACATACATACATACATACATACATACATACAAACTAAATGTAACTATTAATTTTCAATTGTCACGAAACTTTCAAGCAAAAATATTTTCGGATAATCATTAAAAGGAAAAAAATCCTTTCGCAGTTTGAAGCGAGTTTACCCTTCGTCATTCTACATAATCTGTAATATGACACATTCGACCAACACATTTTCAATAAAAACATTTTCAAATTCTTAATTTACCGATCACACTTGACTCACAGTTGGGCATTTATATAGTATCGCTAGGATTGGGATATATAATAACTAGGGGCAGATTTTGATGAATTAAAACAGTCAAAAATGATCAATAAAATCCTCTTATGTTTTTAAAATGACCTAAATTTTTTTATGAAAACCAATTCTGACGCGTAACTCAAGCTATTACTGATGTAAACGCAGTAGCGGTTGAGTATTTATTTATTTAATTTCATAATGTAATGAATCTCATTTGAAAACAATTGTACAAAACTGGTTAGTAAAGAGTTTAAACTGACATCATAACTTCCATGGGTTTCAAAAAGAGTTCACAGAAGAAAAATATAATAAATAAATAAAACACCCTAAAGCGAAAAATGTTGAAGAAAAATTGAAGAAAGCAGCAATGTGACATACCAGTAGTTCCGTATATTTTTTTGTTTTAATATTTTTACTTTACTTATCTTAATATTTAACTTGCTGCTCAGCAGTGAAGTTTTTAATTCTTCTAGGTCTTTGAAATATTTGGTTTATTTCGTAAAGCATTTTAACGTTGCACAACGATTCAACAATACCTAATTGACCTTATCAGGGCTCATACCAGAGCTTCATTGTGTGCATTACAGACTTCAAGCCAAATTAGTTAAAACAATGATTACAAAAAGCAAATATTTTGACAACACTGTAATTACATGTATTTAAGAAATAAGGAAGACTATTTGGAAAAGGCGATGTGAGATTGTTTTAAATTGAATGTTTTAAAGGAGTAATATAAATGAATATAGATATTTCATGACAATATCATGAGGTCATCAACACATCTGTAAAGTCATATCGTGGCGCAGAGAGAAGTCGCTCGCCTTTCAACATAGAGGTCCTGGTTCGATTCCCAAACAATTTCATGTGAAATTTGTTCCAATAAAACGAGTTTGGCAGCTTCACAAGGGCCAGTCCAACCCCTGGGAAGTATCGTAAAGACTACCCCATACCCTAATTCCTTCCATTCCCTAACTAGCTTTGGCTAGCTTATGTTTCGCGCCAACGAAGTTTTAATGCTTGGAACGTTGTCATCAGTGCTCGCTGCGAGCTTTTGCCTTCAACTGTTTTTTACTCAAGGGAGGGGGAAGCAAGGTCATCGTTCAAGAAAAGTTGCGCGAGTAGTACATGGCGGCACTCTCGACAAATGACTGCGACGAGACGTGACGGATGTCATAATATTAATAGAGGATTTCTCTCGCGCTGTAACTAATGGAGGACTTCTCCGAAAGCGCAAGGCACTCAACGCCCCCCCCAAGTGAGGCATTTCGTCAATTGTTTTCGTGCAAACATGTTAATTCGTCGTTTCATCAATTGTAGGCTCAACAAATAAAAACCAGACATGTTTACCTTCCATAACAATTAAAAATCTAGACTTGTGCAAAATGTTATCAATCTAATTACTGATTTAAAACTAGCAGATACTACAAAGAATGTCCAAGATCAAATCTTGAGTTATAAATAATTTTGCCACCGTAAATGAACACGTAGGGTCACGTGAACAAATACCTCCTGTAAGGGGTTAATATCATATTGGCATTGTTTCGCAATAAACAATTCAAACAACACAATTTCAACAAAATTAACTTGCAACCCACAGATGTCTAACGTACTACGATAAACTCAAATCTTTACCAATATACAATAGATTAGGACACGCATATGGTAATTCAGCGATCACAATTAAAGTTTATGGAGGATATTAATGAACATAAGAAAGTATTGGAATAATTCTCATTCGACTATTTTGGTTTGTTGATCGAAAAAAATATAATATTGAAGTCAGTACCGGGAGTGATGGCTCAGTGCATCAACTGATGTCACTGCAGCGCCTCTGACTGGAAGGTCCTGGCACTAGCTTTTCAGCTAGATCGAATTCAGTCGCTGACTGGAGGAGAATTCTAGCGGCCGGCTGTTCTGATCGGTGTATGTTTGATTGTTGGTATGTGTTTGGTATCAATTGTTCTTGTTCTTTTATAAACTCTCCTTTTGTAGCAAAGTTTGAACAGTAAACTTGAATTGTGATCTCTGAGTTATTACAATAAACCTAATTTGTCAACCATCGTGAGGCCAGTGTGTCGGTATTTCTTGAAGAAGCTATATTTATGTTATGGTTGTAGGTTATACATCTGTAGTATCGTTACTAGTTTATTTTAAGAAAATAATGGTATTTGAATTGTATTAGGATTTTTTGTGAGATACTGCCAAAGTGTTATTGACCTTATAAAAGAATTCAATTATTAGTTCATGTGACTTAAGTGATATTTGTAATGGCAAAATTATTTGTAACTCAAGAGTTGACGTTGAACATTCTTTGTAGCATCTTCTAGTTTTAAATATGTTTTTTTTTAAAACTTCATCTGACTTATGGTTCCTTGTGGAGGTGGTAGAAGAATTCTTAGACCTGGTTACATTGAAGGATACTACTCATGGTTGTGAAGCCCTGGATGGTGTTTTACAGAAAAACTCAGTGCCTATCAGTAATATTGTCAGCATTGCTACCGATGGTGCACCATCTATGTTTGGCCCGACACAATGGCTTATTGGGCTTTTAAATGCTGACAGATCATTTCCTGAGTTCCTACCTGTACATTGTTTTATTCACAGAGAGCATTTAGCAGCAAAATATTTTCAATACCCGCATATTATGCAGGTGGTTCTAAAAATTGTGTACTGTATTCTCTCAAGTGCCACAACACACGGACAGTTCATAGTATATTATATATAAGATATGAACAATCAAGAACTTCCCGATGATGTATCGTGGTACTGCTTAGTGAGGTGACTAACAGTAAGCAATGTTCTTGGCAGATTTTTTTAATTACTTGATCCAATAAACCAGTATATTGAAGAAAAAGGAAAATCTTTCCCTGAACTTAATGACCCCCCAGTGGTTGTTAGATTTGGCTTTTTTACAGATGTAGTCACTGATGTGTGTATTTACAAACACTAAACATATATTTACAAGGAAGAGAAAAACTTATTTCTGATTTCGCTCAAACTGTAATTGTATTTAGCTTTCATAGCAAGTTAAAGCTTTTTGGAAAAGACCTTCACACTAAAACATTTGCTAACTTCAAATGTTGAATGAAAATTACTGAAAGTCTTCCTGACGTTCAGGTTGAAACTAAAGATTACTAGAGTAAAATGTCTGGCCATGCCGAAGAAATCAATGGTAGATTTAATGATTTGAGATCACTTAAACCATCGTTTTTATTCCTGGAAAATCCTTTTGCTGCTGATGTGGGCGATGGCTGTTGCGTGCTGTGCTGTGCTGTGCGTGTTTCATCACCAATAACAAAGGATACAGCAGCTGTGCAGTTGGAGCTACTAGAACTACGAGAGGACGAAGGATTAACAGGACTCAAACGAAGTGGCATTTCTACCAAAGGATTTTGAAAGAAAAATACCCACTAACACAAGAGTGTTCTAAGAGACTTATCACAACCTTTGGCACTACTTGTGTGTGTAAATCACTGTACTCACCACATAAATTCATTAAATATAAATATAGATCTGAACTAACTGATGAACATGTAAGTGAACTGCGCTTACCAATTATAAGCCAAATTTCAAAAACTAACATAAAAATGAACACCCGAAACAGCACCCCTCAAAAGAAAAATTGCATTCCTTCATGTGTTCCTGAATAAAAATGTTCTGCGTCGTGTAAAAAATAAATGCTCCATTATTTGTTATCAAATGAAAAGTTTGTAAAAAACACAAACACAAATCAACACAATCAAACAGCACAATTTAAACAATAACAACAAAACAATTTTTACAACTTGTAACTCGATACCACAGATGTGTATCGTTCTACGATAGAATCAATTCTTTACCATCATCTCGTAGATTAGGACACACTTATGGTCAATCAACGACCATTAGTAAAGTATATCGAGGACTTTTATGAATATAACAAAGTATTGGCCTAATTTTCACTAACTCAAACTTAAAAACTATGCACATTCGTGCGCTTTTACTCTTCATATTCTCATAAGGAAGCATTCCTTACATTTGAAAATAAATTCATTGTAAACTACTGTGGGCGTGTCTCATATTTCCCGTATTTTCATTTTGGTTTTGCAAAAAAGTCTGATGTGATAGAGAAAAACAAACTTCAGATCCGAAATTAGCATGTCAGAAATATAAAATAACACAATTTAAACAGTATGCAATGACCGGAAAGTTTAAATTCGCACGTCAGTGCTATCTGAACCCAATCTGAAATACACCGTGTTTGTTTCTTCTTTCATGCTATTTTCTGATTGTTTGTAAGGGGGTGGGCGTAGGGACGGAGAGAGGAGGTGGTAGGCGGAGTAAATAAATTCACTTTGGAAACTCTTTAGCTTTGGAAGCACTTTGGAAACTTTCCGGACATTATCAGCTCGCAATTAGTACGTGTGCGAACGGCGGCACGGGCTTCAGAAATAGAGAAAAGGTCTTATACTTCGGTTTTTCTAACGTGGCGGCTGAGGGTAGTATCTCCAAGATGGAATTCGGCGCCACTTTTTGAGTAATTCTGAGTTCTGCCGCTAGAGTCGCTTGATCTGCAGCACTACTTGATGCGGTCGCGATCATGCGACACCTTGCGGCAGGACCAAGAAAGACGCAAAACGTCGTGCCGAATTCCATCTTGGAGATACTACCCTCAGCCGCCACGTTAGAAAAACCGAAGTATAAGACCTTCTAGGTTTTCATTTCTAGGTTTTGGGGCAAAGTGATGTTTACGTTTAAGTTTGCATTGTGAATGACACTTCAGTGAGGAATGGAGCACAGGCACGGGCTTCAGAGGGGGAGGGGAAATGGTAGGCGGAGTGAATAAACTCTCCTCGGTAGGTCTATTATTCGAAGAGAGCGGGGACGAATGCGCCGTTCATCTACGTATCAGGTAGAGCACAGTAAGCTGGAACGTTAAGTTGTCCTGAACCGTTCACATTTTAACGTACTGATGACTGATAGATTTGTTCCTAGCATGTTGGTAAGATCCTTTGACATGTATACTAGTTTTTTTCCCCTATGGAATTGTCTTTTTACATAAATGACTGTAGCTCTAGTATTAATGCTCGCATTTCCTTTATTTTATAATAAAGGATTCTCTTATACAAAATTCACGAGTATTAGTCGAACGTAAATATTTTATTTGCCACGTGAAGATAAATTTCTAAGAAAAACTCCCCAAATTCTTACTTTGATTTCACTACTCACATTAAAACCGTTTGCAAATTTGTTCAGTAATGAAATGACATGCCCACATTACTATACCTACATGAACCCAAGCTGAAATACACCATGAAATACATCATTTTATGTTTTTTTCTAATGGGGTTTTCAGTAGAATTCTGACGTAAACTTAACGTAAAATCTTGGGGGTTGTGAACTATTATGTTTACGGATTTACGTCTACGATTACATTAAGGCCTTGTGAATAGTCTCGGTTAATAACTAATTTCTAGGTTTTGCGGCTACGTCATGTTTGATGTTTAAGTTTGGATTGTGAATTGACTTGGTAAAGGAACGAGGTGGGAATGAATGGTTATGCATATAATGAATGAATAGTTATGTATATAATGAATGAATGATGCGTGAATGAAAAATAAAATAGAAAAAGAACCACGTAGAAAACCATACAAAAACATTTAGAATTAAGAAGAAAAAAAAATTCGTGTCAATTAAGTATGCCAAAGTGCTACTATATAATTATTAAATTAGATTTAAGCTAGAATTAAGTTAGCTTTAGTTCGTATTAGCTTTTTACCTCTCCCTCTCAGCTGCTTAAGCCGCAAGGCAGCAGCGTAATTTGTACGTTTGTAATTTGTAAATAAATTCCCGCCTCCTCAGGGTTACTGTGATGGGGAAACAATAAAAGAAAAGGGAACGAGCGGTGGAACGGGCTTCAGATGGGGAGGGAAGTGTTAGGCGTAATGAATAAACAAACTCTCCTCGGAATCTCTACTTTTCGAAGAGTGTGGAGACGAAGTCGTCGTTCAAGTACGTATCAGCTAGCAGTTACGCAGCGCGAGGAAGTACGGGCTTCAGACGGCGAGAGAAGATAGTAGACATAGTGGATAAAACTCTCTTCGGAAGGTCTGTTTTTTGACAGGGTCGTTCCGGAACGCGTTCGCAGTTAGTAGGGGAGCGAACGGAGGCACGGGCTTCAGAAGGTGAGCAGAGGTGGTGAGCGAAGTAAAAAAAATCTCAGAAAATCACCGGGAGCGGTAGCTCAGTGCATCAACTGATGTCACTGCAGCGCCTCTGACCGGGAGGTCTTAGGTTACACTCCCCACAACGGCAGGATTTTCGACACTAGCTTTTCAGCTAGGTCGAATTCAGTCGCTGTCTGGAGGAGAATTCTAGCGGCCGGCTGCTCTGATCGGTAGTTTTCTGTGGTTTCTTCGATCAACACCAGGCGAATACCGGAGCAGTACCCTATCAAACGGGCGACGGACCGCGCGCGATCTGTCCTTCCCATTCCTTGTCCTATCCTCTCCCCTTACACACACACTTACACTAACATACACTACACTACCACATATCCCGGGAGACCGGTCGGGAGCTTAGAGCTTGTCCCGGCTGGGGCGGTGCCCCGCTGGTGGGAGAGTCCTGGTTAGGGAGAAACCCCACTAGCCGACGGTAGGTCGGCGCAGGATCTCGCCATCCAGCGGGGGAAGATCACCGCCATCTCTCGAGAAAAAAACATGCACCACACTAACGGGACTAATGACCAGAGCAGTTGACGCGCCCGGAAACATGAATCAATCAATCAATCCTCAGAAGATTCATCTGTCGAAGAGAGGGGGACAAAGGCGTCATTCGGAACGTATCTCCTCGCAGTTCGTAAAGGAGAGAGCAGAGGAACAGGCTTTAGAAGGAGAGCAGTGGTAGAAGAAGAGATTATATTCTCTTTGGAAGATCTATTTTTCGAAGAGAAGGGACACGACCTCTTCGTTCAGGAACGAATTAGCTCGCAGTTAGGCCTCATTCACAATGCAAACTTAAACGTAACCGTAAGGCCTCAGTCACAATGCAAACTTAAACGTAACGTAAGCCGTAAACTTATGCAGTAAACTTTTCACGTAATAACCAGCATTCACAATGGCAAACGTAAGCTGGAACGTAGGTTTTGCCTGAACCAATCAGAATTCAACATATTGATCGATTCGTTTCTAGAATTTTTTCGTCTCTCCTATCGATTTCGCCTTTTGCATTTGCGAGCAGCTGTTGCGCCCCTACCTATTGAGGTTATATGCGAGCAGTGAGCTTTAAATTGTGTACCGCAAATATATTTACACACCAATACACACAAGATATTCACACCAATACACACGCATAAACAAAAATCGTCGACCTTCCTTCTCGCGGATTTTGTTGTGCATTTGTTTTTTTCATCCTGCTCTCTGATTGGTCTTCGGTAGAATTTCGACGTAAACTTAAACGTAGAAGCTTGGAGCTTGGGAGCTCTCTAAGTTTACGTCTCACGTCTACGTTTACGTCAAGGCATTGTGAATGATCTCGCTTTATAACCCATTTCTAGGTTTTGCGGCTACGTTACGGTTACGTTTGAGTTTGCATTGTGAATGAGGCCTTAGCAAGGGAGTGTGACGGTCTATTCAGACGCATCCAAATTAAATTTAGAAACATTGAATTAGGACTAAAAAACAACACATTAATTTCGTATGCCAGTAAGAACGAAAACATGTGAATGTGCATGAGTGGAAGCTGTTTTCTTTAATTTATTGATATTCTAAAGAACTGTGCCCAAAATAGACTGTGAGAATGTCAATAAATAAAAAGAGGACATATTTACAAATAATGACACATCGTAACCATATAATGTTTCGTAAATAAAAAGATTTCCGTGATAATAAATTAATTTTCCATATAAGGAATGAGACAGTCGAATGTTATCACAAACGTGACGCACGATTACTGATAATATATTCAAATAAGAAAACAAGTAATTGGAAAAGGGGTTACGAACATTATAAATACCTTGGGATATATTAAGGAATTCATGGCAACGCTAAAAGGCTATTAAAGACAATATAATATAAAAAAGACGAAAAAGAAACAGTCGTATTGTCAGAGAAGAGTTGTCTTTTGTTTTAAACTACGCGTTATAGTAGAATCAAAAACTTGAGAGGTGACTGAGATTCCGTGGCGAGCGCATCGTGTGCTTTTGGTTGTACGGATGTTTACTTATGAGATGATCTCGAGTTGCCGTAGTGAACGCATCGCGTGTTAGTTTCCAAGTTTCAAAATTTTATGAAGTTAATTTTGAAGACGTTATGATTATTTTTTGAAATATCGGAATGTGAACAGCAATGGCAGCCAATCGTCGTGCAGCAAAAAAGGAAGTTTAAAAACATTATATTTTTGTTTTTCTACCATCAAAATTTATAGTAAGATCAAGATTGTGAGTTTTTGAGAGCTTAGAGAAAAGACATGGCCATTCATTTTTTTAAATTATTGAAACTGGTAGAGTGCACTCGAGTGAATGTTGGTAATAATTAATTGTGTGAATGTTGGAAGACAAGATGTATTGTAAATATTAGATTCTAGATCATTTTTCAAAGGGTATTTTATGTGTTTTTTTTTTCTTTTGTTACGAATGCACATGTGTTTTGATGACATAAGCGAGGTAGAATTCGCTTAATATTATTGTCAAAAGAGTACGGAATACACCAAGCCGTTATTCTTATACCGTTTTATGACAGAATTCCATGGAGTTATTATTATTAGATAGTAACAACCTAAATGATAAGGAATAATTAAAATATATGTATCCTGAAGTAATAGTAATATTATTCTCGATTTCCTGTATAGGATTGATTTCGCGATCTCACGATATATTGTACTTGTATATATAGAAACCATGACAAGAGTGAGCGTCGGAACATGCTTCAGGAGGAGAGCAGAGGGGGTAGGTGAATTAACTTCCTTTAAAAACTCTATCTAAAGTCTCATCTCGAAGTTATGCCTTATTCACAATGGAAACTTAGACGTAATGTAATGCCGTAAACTTAGCAGTAAAATTTACACGTTAAATAAGTAATTACAATGACGAATGGAAGCTTGACCGCAAGTTTAATACGATTTCAACGTATTGAAACTGATCGATTCGTTTCTATGTGGCCGGAAGATGCTCTCACCATGGTTTCTACATTTTCTTCAGATTTTTTTCTATCGATATGTATCTATATATGCATGCATGTAGGTATTGTATTAGTACTCTCATTTCCTTTATTTTAAAAACAAAGATTCTCATACCACATTTTGCAGTAACCGACTAGAACACCAATTATTTTACTGCCACATCATATTAGGCCTCTTTCACAATAAATATACGCGTAACGTAACCGCAAAACCTAGAAATGAGCTATTAACGAGCCCGTGTACAATGCCTTGACGTAACCGTAGACGCAAATACCTAAATCTAAAAGTTCACAAGCACCAAGCTATTACGTTTGGTTACGTCGGGATTCTACCAAAAGCCAATCAGAGACCACAGTAAAAGAAACCACAATGAATGGCGGTGGATTTCTGATTGTGGTGGGTTTGTGGTGCGTCATAGTGGTGGTTGACAGTCTTTTCGGCCTGCTCCGGGTGGAGCTCTTCCGATTAGATGTTGGCTTTTGGAGTTGTAGGCTTTTTGCGGGCGCCCTATGATTGTCTCATGTTGGGCGCCCGCGATGATTTTTTAATTCAGTTCTAAATTTTTGTTAGCTTAGCTGCTCCCTTGTTGTTGTTTTTGGTCATTTCCCGTTTCGCGCACACCAACCGGTCGTTTTTATTTATTATAAGTTGTACATAAGTCTTAAAATATAGTCCTATTATCTAATAAGTCTTAATCATCCTAACAAGTTTCTATCTAGTTCTGTTTAAGTAGTTTACATATTGTTTACAGGTTTTTCCTATTGCCTAGTATCTAAGTCCTAGCTTAATTCTACTGATACCTAACCTACGTCTTATATATCTAATTTCTAATCTAATTCTGATTGTTCCTAATCTAAGTCTTATTTACAAATGTTATTTACAATTTTATTTACAACATATTATTGAGTTATGTCTAGGGCGTGGTTGATTACATTTCCAGTTTGATATCTGGGCATAAGAGCAAAATATAACAAATAGAACACAAAGTATATTTACATGGATGTGATAGCAATACAGAGATTGGCTAGTATAACTAAATAAAGGTACAGTTTGGAAGAATGGGAAGTGAATAAAGTGGCACTAGTAGGAACAGAGGGTGAGGAGACGAGAAGGTAGCAGAGAGAGGCATGGAGCGCAGCGCAGTACACATAATGGCTCGGAGTATAAGATTTGGGGTGGAGGGATTTACAGAATCTGTTCCTCGCCCGCAACTTGTCTGACGAGGGAGGAATGAAGAGAGTAAGAAGTTAAATTTTGAGGAGTTTAGGGGGGTTTCAAGAAGATGACGTCAGAAGGGAGTTTCTTAGTTTTGAATCGAGATTTTTTAAGGAAGTATTGAAGGTAGGGACGGAAGAGGGGGTGTGAGTCAATGTTTGAAAAGATTGAGGTGATTCTTTCCGTGGCGAGTGTGTGAATGGTGGAGGTGATAGAGTTAACGTTATATGAGAGGAGAACATTTCTGTAGGCGTCTCCTGGGGCGGGGTTAAGGGCCGATCTAATGAAATAATTTTCCGCTCGTGTGAGCAGATCACGAGTGGTTTCTGAGGCTGTGGACCAAACCTCACATGCGTAGAGCCCCGCACTCCTTACGCACGCAAGGTATAATCTGATTTTGGTTTTCTCCTGGAGGGAGCGGCTCCTAAAGAGTGGTAGTAAGGAGCTGATGCGCCATGTCATGTTTTTCCGCGCAGCTTTGATGTGCTCCCTCCAGGTGAGTTTGCGGTCGAAGATGACGCCTAGGTAGGTGATGGATTGTCGCCACGGAAGAGTGTGTGCATCTAGGCGGATGGGTGCGACTGTGTGCGTGTTGTGATTGAGTTTATGTGTGAAGATGATGGCTTGGCATTTCTGTGCGTTCAGCGCGAGGCCGTTTTCCGCACTCCAATTCGATAGTGCTAGTGCGGCGCGCTGGAGCCGTCCTGTGGCAAAATTGATCCGGCTATCTTTCACAGCGTATGCTATGTCGTCTGCATAGATGAAGCTATGAACTCCGGTGATTGTCGGCGCATCATTAATGAAAAGAGAAAAAAGAAAGGGGGAAAGGACGGCGCCCTGGGGGACGCCGGCATAGATAGGGCGGGGGGAAGAAGTGAAGAGCTGGTATCTTACTGTGAAGGAGCGGTGGGAGAGATAGCTAGTGATTAAGTTAAGAATGTGGAGAGGGATGTAGGGACGAAGTTTGTGAAGAAGAAGTGGGTGGTGGACAGTGTCGAAGGCGGATGAAAAGTCGAAAAAGAGAGCAGGAACTGAGCAGCGACGGCTGAGGGCCGAAGAGACAAAGAAGGCGAAACGAAGTGCCTGCATAGCAGAGGAACGCTGCTTACGAAAACCAAATTGCTCCTCCCTGATAATGCCCTTTTTCTCGAGATCCCGTTGGATTCTCGTGAGAATTATTTTCTCGAGGAGTTTACCGAGAATCGGCAGGAGAGAAATGGGTCGGTAATTTTCCGGGAGGCGCGAGTTCTTATTTGGCTTCGCAAGTAGGGTGATAGTAGCCGCTTTCCATTCGAGTGGAAAGTATTGCACAGAAATGCACGCTGTGTAAATTTGTGCTAGAAGGTCGGCAGCCTTATGCGGTAGGTGTTTAATCATAGCTCCCGTGAGCTTGTCAGGGCCGCTCGACTTCTTTGTGTTAGTGTTCTTAATAAGGTCGCGCACCTCATCCGCTTTGATGTGCCAGTCGGACGAGATGGTGGTGGGGGGAGTGATGTTAAGTTGAATTTCCGCGGCGGTGGAGGGGAGCTGCAGCGAGCAAGAAATAGGCGGGGGCGAATATCTGTTGGCCAGCATGTCGGCGAATACTTCCGCCTTTACAGCGGGATCATAGGTCGGCGCTAGGCCATTTGGGCGCTGGAGGGCAGTAACGGCAGGGGCGGGGTTTCTAAGGGCTCGCTGCAGTTTCCATAGGTCTTCAGCATTGTTAATTTGCGATTTTTTAATGTACTCTTCCCACATCGCGTTTCTGTGATCTCTCAGGAGGCGAGAGGTTCTCCTCCGTATGCGTTGAAACGCGGCTTTTGCATCGGGGTCGCGCGATTGGTGGTAATGCCTTTGTGCTTTACGGCGCTCTTGAATTAGACGGATCAGCTCGACCGGGGTTTGTGAAGAAGAAGGTGATGATGTGGGGTGTTTAATGGTTGATTCGGTGAAGGCGGATTTGATTTGATAATTGAGATGGTTGATGGCGCGGTCAATTTCGTGAGTGGTGGAGAGAGAAGGGTTTGAGATAAGTTTGTTGTTTAGTTTAGTTTGATAAGTTTTCCAGGAGGTGTCAGAACTGCACTTGGAGTGGGTGGGGGCAGCAAAGATATCGTTATGAAGGGCGAAAATGACGGGGAGATGATCAGATGTGAGGTCGTGAAGCGGTTTAGGTGTTGAAAGAGAGAGAGATGGAGAGTGAAGGGCGATGTCCAGGATGTCAGTTTCTATGGTGTTGGTGATAGGATTGGTGCGTAGGTGGGTGAAGGAAGAGGGGGGAGTGATGCTGAGCTGATCGCATTGATTAAGGAAGGCTAATAGACGTTTGTGGTTATGTCATTTCATTACTGTTATGTACTGAACTAGGTTGCGAACGGTTTTGATGCTAGTAGTGAAATCAAAGTGAGAATTTGGGGAATTTTTCTTGTGATTTGAAGGCCTCATTCACAATGCAAACTTAACTGTAACCTATTGCCGTATACTTAGCAGGAAAGTTTTCGCGTAAAAACGAACATTCACAATGGCGAATGTAAGCTGGAACGTAAGTTTAATCTGAACAAATCAGAATTCGACATATTGATCGATGCATTTTTAGCATTTTCTTCGTCTTTCCAATCAATTTAAGGCTTTCGTATACGCGAGCTGCTGATGTACCTACCTGTTGTAGTAATATGCGAGCAGTGATCTTTAAATCGAGTCAGCTGCAAATATTTTAAACGCCACGTGCAGAATTTGGTAAAAAACTTGTTCACCATGTCAGTCAAAAAGAAAATTGCCCAAATTTTAATTTTGATTTTCAACTTGCTTCAAAACTCCGCAAACTATTTCACCAGTATTGCTCGCGCAAGTTTTCTTGATATAGAGCGATTTTCCTAAGGATGGGCCAAAGTGACAGCTAGTGCTGGCAACATAACTGAAGGATCTGTGGTCGTCGTGCCATTGAGCCCATTAGAATCCCTTCCCGCATTCATTCGTTTGCAGTTGGCTAACTTGTAAATGGCTTCGACTCTTCCTTTTGTGATGTCCTCGTCCGACAAAAAATAGTGCGCCACGAGAAATAATTGAAATTAGGAAGTGCAGTGTTACGTGCACTTCTGTAAAAATTCTGTTTTTCTATTAACATTACATTGAATTTACGTTTTTGTGATAAATATTATGTTTATTTTAAAATCGAGATTTGAATGTGAGATGCGTACCGATGCACCGATGTTCCGGCTTTGTGCTGTTGTAGGCGAGCTCTGATTGAGAGCTTTCTATTTACATTCGTGGCAGTTTTCTTTTACTGATTGTGAGAGCATGTTAAGAGATTTTCCACGTACGTAATTAAATTTAAATATTTCCCGAACTCGCGTATGTGCATATATTTAAGCGAAACTCTTAGATTTCTGCATAGGGATGTTTTCACTGGAGCCATTAGCACTTTACGAAGGGGCTTGGCTGAACAGCTGTCGCGGCGGAGGGATACTTCTGTAAAATACATGTGATGTTTACTTGTTTTCACGAACTGTCACTTTGGCTCATCCTTAGGAAAATCGTTCTATTCATGAGCTCCCTAGTCATCACCCAGTGCTGAATAGCACGGCCCGATCAGATACTTAGGTTCGACACGGAACGGCACGTACCAATTTACTATGCTGGCAACAACCGCCTCGTAACTTTCAAAATAATTGTAGCATTCCTCGTGGCACGCTTTGCCGCGTTAAGTTCAAGCCCACAGTTGGCATGCCCTTTTAAGCCGTGACGTAGCCACGCACTCCTCCCCGCGTCCCCGCTGTGATTAATTGATTAATTTTTTTCGTGTTTCCGGGCGCGTCAACTACTCTGGTCATTCGTCCCGTTAGTGTAGTGCATGTTTTTTCTCGGGAGATGGCGGTGATCTTCCCCCGCTGGATGGCGAGATCCGGCGCTGACCTACCGCCGGCTAGTGGGGTTTCCTCATAACCAGGACTCTCCCACCAGCGAGGCACCGCCCCAGCCGGGACAAGCTCTAAGCTCCCGACCGGTCTCCCGGGATATGTGATAGTGTAGGGCATGTTAGTGTAAGTGTGTGTGTAAGGGGAGAGGATAGGACAAGGAATGGGAAGGACAGATCGCGCGCGGTCCGTGGCCCGTTTGATAGAGTACTGCTCCGGCATTCGCCTGGTGTTGATCGGAGAAACCACGGAAAACTACCTATCAGAGAAGCCGGCCGCTAGAATTATCCTCCAGACAGCGATTGAATTCGACCTAGCTGACAAGCTAGTGTCGAAAATCCTGCCGCCGTCAAGACCTGAACCTAGGACCTCCCGGCCAGAGGCGCTGCAGTGACATCAGTTGATGCACTGAGCTACCGCTCCCGGTCCCCCGCTGTGGAATATCAAGAAAACTTGCGCGTGTAGTACTTCACTATTGACATCCAACCATAGACATCACAACACAATCTGGAATCGACCTTCAACTTCCTTCTTGTGGATTTTGTAGTGCATTTGATTTCTCATGATGCTCTATTATTGGTCTTCGGTAAAACTACAATGTTATCTTAAACGTAAACACATGAGGCTTGTGAACTCTTTTAAGTTTACGGATTAGGTTAAGGATACGATTTTTTCTGTCGAAAACTTTTTTGCCACAACATTACATATCTTTCTCTGTACCACATATATTACTTAGGATATACGTACTTATACGAGAAAGTAACCGAATGGCCCAGACTCTCCCTTATTAGTTTTCTTTTTCTTTGATCTGGGTTAGCTATTCGGACTTGCCACATAATCTTGCCAGTTGCATTTTGTCGCTTCCCAAAGTACATATTTTTTCGACATTTTCTTAATTTTTCGGTTTCCTAATATTAAAACCGAAATATTTTTTACGAATATTAAAGAAGAGTTATACCTCTTCCTATACGGCAATTTGCATTGAAAAATTTGGAGCCGTTTTTAAGAAAAGGTCTTTTAAATGTTACTGTAAATGAGAAATTTGAAGCTTTTTTCACAGAAATATTTTGAGTTTTCGAAAAACGTATGTCATCACTGTCACGTACTAGCGAAAGAATTTTTCGACTGACGAAAGATTAAATTTTGCATTCTCATGATGCTTTACTTGTTTTGACTTCTAGACTCACTTTTTTTCGCTCGGGAATGAGTCAACTTATAGAGATGACCGAGCATGTTTATCTTATCTGTTTACACATCTGCATTTCACAAGGTCATTATCGACAACGTAAAACGGAACCCAGACTCACTTTACACTGATTTAAAATCGATTGCCTAATATATGTTTTCAGGTGTTGATTATGCTAGTTGCATTATCACGTAAATGCTTCACTGGTATTTTAACTTTAAAATTTTAGAATCAGTCAGTACTCATTCGTTCTGTTTTCGTAACGATGCTGACACTAACAACTTCTAGAAAATATTATCCAAGCGAATCATTTTTATGAATTTTTGAGATTTGTGAATCAACGAAAAATACTTTAGAAGATTTGAATAATGTCAATCCACAACAATTTAGAAGGGATATCGAAGTTTATAAAGTATCAGTCAGAATTGTCATTTATTTCGGTTCGTAGGTTTAAAAATAATTAATTGCTATTTTGATCATAAAAAAAAATTAAAAAGCTACTTCACAGGCAGTTTCGTTTTCCACAATTCAGCTGAATGAGAATAAGAATCCTGCGCATGTTACTTTTTACGTGGGCTTTAGATTCGAACGTTGTTATTGAAATAGATTCATATGTCTTTGTTATAAGCAAAAAAAATACACGGCTATTATAAATTCTTATTGAATAATTATCTAATATATTATATCTTGGTTCTGGATTCTCAATTCCGGGGGCGAAATATGGATGTATAGAATGTGCTAAGGGCAAAAAAATTACCCCCCCCCCCGAAAAAATTGATGAATTATTAATCTTCAATATTTTCTCCTTACACTTTTACTCCCCTTATACGTATACTTTCCCCTTTTCAATAATATCTTCATGCTGCGCGACGAACTTGCTATGCGTAATTGCCAATGTGAAATTATCTCCAACTCTTTTTACTTTACCATGACAGACAAAGAAAACTAGGGGCGTGAGAGAAGCAAGCCAGATACACACTATGATATCATTGAAAAAGAAACTAGAAGAGTAAATGTTGAAGGACTCTGAAAATCTATGTCTTAAGTAACTACACCCATTTTGTTTTTTATTTTACCTCAAAAACAAAAACTGTGTGTGACGTGCCTCGAGAAGGTGTATTCTGTGCAAGTTTTATTAATTTTGCGATCCCTACCCTAAGTCATATGCAGGTTGAATTTTGAACATACTGAATATTCTGAATTAATTTAAGATGTTATTATACATCTATACTTGAGTTTTTCTAACGTGGCATCTGAGGGTAGTATCTCCAAGATGGAAAATGGCATGACTTTTTGCGCCTTTCTCGGTCGTGCCGCAAGATGCCGCATGATCTCGACCGTATCAAGCAATGCTGCAAATCAAGCGACTCTAGCGGCACGACCGGGAATAACGCGAAAAGTCGTGCCATATTCCATCTTGGAGATACTACCCTCAGATGCCTCGTTAGAAAAGCCCAAGTATATATTGCTATATAGTAACTTATCAACAAAGTGTGTATTGTGCTACCTTCATTAATATAATTTTTCAAAAATTCAGTTTATGTCAATAATTGAAGAGAAGTCTTGACACTCTCTCTCTCTCTCTCTCTCTCTCTCTCTCTCTCTCTCTCTCTCTCTCTCTCGCTCTCGCTCTCTCTCTCTCCCTCTCTCGCTGTCTTTCACTCTCTCTCGCTTTTCTCATCATCACACAACAACAATTTTTCTAGATTAACGCAATTATATCGGGTCTGATTCAAGGTAAGATTCCAATAATACAAGGCATAAAGCAATACCTTGCAGAAATGACTACGACACGCTCCCAATGCCAAACAATGTTTGTGAATATGACGCTCCTAACAAATGAAACATTTTGCGCAGTGCTGCCACACCAAAACGAGAGAGGTTAGATTACAATATGGCGGTACATTAACTGTTCCGTCAGATCTTGACAGCTCTTGCTGTGTTAGGCCACTTACGTGGCCCTCGTCTCGTTTTTGTGGTAAAAGTGGAACCATTGGGCTCTGCCAATATACTACTGATAGTACTGACTACGTATAGTACTGAACTTGCTATGAATGGCTTTCTTCTCGCTTGTCATTTATTTCGTTGTCCAATCTTGATTACTCTTTTTTCAGCTCTCTTGAGATAGAAATGTTCCTTGAACAGTTGCGGTCGGGTACTTTTCTCCCTTCAGAATAAAGATCTAGGTACTTAAATCCATCATTCAATAGTTATATCTACAGAAGGGGATTACATAGTTTTATAAAGGATGGGGAAATGTACGAGCGTATAAAACGGTTTAGTCCTATGTTACACAAACCGGTTCAGAATAAATGTTACAAAGTTCTAGGGCAATTGGGGGAGTTGAAGATGATAACGTTTTACTTTCTCGCTCCCGCTTACGCAAAAGAGAGAAAGTTATGCAATTTTTTGCAGAAAAACTCTTATTACAGGACCCTGATAACGAAAAAGTGGATAAATTCAGTTGCTAAATTTAGAGAAAAAAATCTCTAACACGTAGTGTAGCCAGAATCCATGTTTTGTGGGTCCATAATACCGAAAAGTCGATTGAAGACAAAACGTCTGTCCGTGTGTGAACAAGGCTAATGGCTAAATCATTCAGTCGCATTTCTCCAAAATTGATACGAGTATTCCCCTCTCGATCTGGCTGATGTTTGAAACCGGAATTTGAAACCGATATTTTAATTTTGGGGGTACTTTTCATGAACTCCCTGGGACATTTTCCAAATTTTCAAAATATGGCTCCATCGTTTTTTGAACCTGAGCGCGTTACCACCCGTTATTATTATTATTATTATTATTATTATTATTATTATTATTATTATTATTATTATTATTATTATTATTATTATTATTATAGTATTCAAACTATATCTATCTTTTGAGTCTGGAAGTGGTACGCAAAACAACGACCTCTACAAACTTTAGGCAAATTTAAACGAATCGAAATATTCCACTGGACCTTAATGGTTGATGCTATTAGCCTGATCTCATCACATGACCGATGACGTGTTAGTGCTGTGAGGATAACGCGTCTCGGAGAGAGTGCTGTGAAAATGCTCAGTCATTCTTGCGGAGGAAATTTTTCTTTTCCAAAGATCTCTACAATATGCATAGTGAATATGGAAATTTTCCACTGAACGTCTTAAAAACATGAAGCGCCGCAATTGGCTCTTTTGTGTCACGTGAGCCACGATACGTCTGATTTCGCGCGTGCCACGTGACACTGACTCCCAGTCGCCATTGGCTATTCTTTATCATGTGACTCACGCCGTATCTGATTTCGTATGGACCACGTGACTAGAACGTTCCAGAACGCGAACGAGCGTGCAGATAATAATGCGTAGTCACGTTCTCAAATGAAATTGCACGTTTTCGAAACGTACTTTAGAGTGCGCAGTATGTGAGCTGAAAGGGTATATAAGCCAGCACGTGTAGGATACACAGTAATACGTTCTTCGTTGAGAGAACTTCATCTCTTGCTCACACAAGCTACAAGAGCAGTAGACAAAATGGTTCGGCCAGTCTTCTATCACATGCCTGAAAGCCCTCCGTCACGAGGGGCTTTGCATGTCGCCCGAATGCTGAATGTGGATGTCGAAGTGCGGAATATCGATCTGTTTACTGGGGAGCAGCTGAAGCCCGAATTTGTCAAATTGAACCCCATGCACACTGTCCCCACGCTTGATGACAACGGCTTCGTGGTTGTGGACAGGTAAGCATTTACCTCGAATGTCCGCAAGGACTACTGCATAGCTGCAGAATCTCTTTTATTTTTCCACTTCAGAAATGTATGTTTGAACATGAAGTCTCTCCGGAGGTTAAATGTAGCCTAAGAATGGCGTCCTTGTCATTTAGCCGAACAGGTACTGGTCAAAAGATTAAGTACTGATCAAAAGTAAGATCCTTACGTAAGAGCCTTAAGTACTGAGCAAAAAATTCGTAATTTTTTTTTACCAAAAATGGAAGCTTATTTGATAATTTGGATACAATATTTTGTTTTATTATCTTTGTGGTTTTTAAGAAGTTTTAATGTTAAATAGCATTATCCATGCTCTTTACTCATCAAGTGCCATAGTTCATTTTCCAATTGCTTTGCTTCCATCAGTCATCAATTAAATTTTCAAAATGCAGGCCATTTAAATTATTTAAAAAATCTTGTGTACTCAATTTTCACTCGAATAGGAAATGAATATTTTTGTTGCGATTCTTAATTTTTTGGAACTTTCGTTTGTTGATATTTTGGACAAATTGTGGGCAAGATTGGGAACATTTTGTTCATTTCAACATGAAATATTGTCACTAAGGTTCTTTCGCTTTTGTACATTTTTTCGGTAATACAGAATGATATGCCAATCACGAATTCATACCTCGACTGACGTATTCAGTTCACGGAAGAAGGATGAAAGCAAAATAGTTTAATTCAACAATCTGACTGGCTATACGAGTAACAAAGTTTTGTAGCTTTCAAATTCTTTACTTCATTTACTTCCTACTCAAACTGCTTGAATGTATACAACGGCAGATTACTAAATGATGTCAGCATCACTAGAAATATTTTTATTCATTAAAAGTGTCTTTAGAAAATGAAATGAATCTTAGTGAATCATTAGATCTATACATTTTCGAAATTGATCATCATGATTGTTCATCTTTCTTAAAACTTAACAAACAACAGTACGTACTTTCCCGCATTATGTGTAAAGATTAGGTAATATTATACTCCTACTTGAACATCTATTTATGTAAATTTTGAAAAATCGAGATTTCATCAAAATTACGTTTATGACATGAAGTCGTAGGCTTTCGACCGTGGACCGCTCCTTCCCGCCCGACCGCTCCCTGCCGTCCGATCACGCGCCACGCTACCCGATTCGACCGCCTCCCGCGGTTGACGGGCAGCCCTCCAGCTACGATTGGACGACTGTTTCAACCAATCGTACTTGGTTCCCACCCAAATATAAACCCGAGCGCAGACCAGCCCTGAAGAAGATCGCGAAAAAGATGATCGAAGCGTTGGCAATTCTGCCCTCAACGCGGCGTCACCCGGACAACCAAGATCTTCAAGTTTATGACATGTTATACAATTCTTTGCTTGATTGATTACTAGTGATTCTGGGCGTGTCAACTGCTAAGGTCATTAATTCGTAAGACTAGTTCATGTTTTTGCCTAGGAAGTGGCGGTGATCTTGGCCCGCTAAATGGCGAGATCCGACGCCGACCTACCGTCGGCTAGCGAAGTTTTCCCTAATCTGTTCCCTATCTCCCAACAGCGGGGCACCGGCCCAGCTGGGGCAAGCTCGTAAGTTCCCGGCCGGTCTCCCAGCATGTGTGGTAGTGTAGTTAATGTAAGTGTAAGTGTGCGTAAGGCGTGAGGATAGGGTAAGGAATGGGAAGGAAAGATCGCGCGCGGTCAGTGACCCATTTCTTAGAGTACTGCTCCGTCATTTGCCTGGTATTGATCGAGGAAACCACGAAAAACTACCGATCAAAGCAGCCGTCCACTAGAATTACGCGAAAAATATTCATATTTTGAAAAAATTGTTTATGACCTTTTTTTAAATATCTAGTTTTGAAGAACAGATTTCATTAAGAAGAAATATCTCTATCTTCGGGAAAACACCGAGAAAAATTAAACTTTTGCTAGTTTAGACATTTTAGAGAAATCAACGAAAATCGGACCTGCACAATTTTTATAAGCATACATTGCCCTATCTGACAAAAAAAAAGAAAGAAAAACTTTGGAACCATTTTTGAGAAAATTTTGAAAATGTCGTTCCGGCTCCATGTAAAGAAACCCCAGAAGTGAAAATATACGTGTCAAATTCAAGGGGACACATCAAGCAGATCGAATGGAAAATGTGAATTTTAATGACTATCCTACTTACGGTTTAGCCGTGAACAGATAGACGGACAGACTTTAGCGTAAATCCATTTGCCGGTGTCAAGCTTCCACAAAATGTGGATTCTGTCATCATAACGTGTGAGATGAAGTAATTATTACAAGTAGGAAAAATCATTATTTACTTTTTCGGCATCAGGGCAATACGACTTTTGGTGCCGATAAATCAGTTTTCTGTCACAGAATTACATAACTTTTTCTACTTTACGTAAGTAGAATGCAAAAAATATCTATCTGGAAATGTTTTCCGCTGTATTTTATTGCATTATGAAATTAGAATTACGCCTATTATTCAATGCTTGTACGAGCATATATGTATTATATATGTATACGAGTATTTATGTATTTGTGAATACAAGAAAACAGCTTTTTAGAATGTAGTACATATCATAATTTAAGAATTTTATGTTGAATACATTACCAATAGTTAGAAAACATAGGCAATAATGAAAAGAATATTAAATAAATAAAATGGGATATTTTTCCTTTCCGGGAGAATTTTCCTGACTAACTTCTCTAATGGAATACATTGGAATGTTATCATTTCACCTTTGAACCAAGACATTTTTACTGCAATCTCAGCCTGTGTGCACTAGCCAATCTGTAGCCAGTTGCTTTTAGTACAATATTTCAACGCGAACCCAATTGATTGCAAGTTTGAAAACGATTTCACATGTGCACTAGCACATGTGTAGAAGACAGAAGTCAGAAAGGTTTCAAATCTCATAAAATAATTAAATAATCAATGTTTATTAAATGGCGCTGTTTAATAATATATTCTGGGAAAATGCTTGATCGTTGTCATCCAAAGCCGGTTGGTTTTCGAAGAATAAATTCCTATGAAGGTTCACTCAATACAGCAGTCATTGATCTATCCAATACTTACGACCATTTAATTACTATTGCCGCAAAATTCAGCATTTGTTCACATTTAGTATAAAAAATGGAAGTTGGTTAATGGAATAAAGCAGCTTTCACCGGGGAATTCATGACACAAAAATGTTGTTCTTTAGCTGTTCAATTGTATTGTAATTTATTGACTACACATTGCTAGGTATTATATCTAATGTTATGTATTTTTTCAGCCATGCTATAGCTACCTATTTAGCAAATAAATTCGGCAAAGATGACAAACTCTATCCCAGTGAATTGAAGAAAAAATCCCTGGTGGATCAGCGTCTAAATTTCAATAATGGGTTTTTGTACAAACGTGCTCGAGACATTGGGGTGAGTAGTTCCAAATCGATACGTCGATAAGGATATGACTTAATGAAGTGCAACTGATAAAGCAATTCTTTTCTTTTCACATATGTGATTAATTTCAACTTTTCATTAGACAATAAATAAAATATTGTAACTAACAATACAAATGACTAACATTGATTTTACTGGAAATGAAGAAGACTTCATGACTAATCTTTATTTGCTCAGGGCCCAGTTTTTTTTTCTGGAGTAGATATTATTCCCGAAGATTTGAAGGCAAATGCACACGAGGTCCTGGGATGGTTGGAGGGATTCCTGAAACCCACCGGCTGGGTTGCTGGTGACAACATCACTATTGCTGATGCAATGTGTGTCTCTTCCGTGACAACTTTTATTGTGAGTTATTCTGAATGTTATCAGCGTACTTTGAACAAACAACCATAATGTAGAGTGTGCAGATTTTTTTTCTTTTCATTTTCAAGTGTAATGAATATTTGGCAGAACTGTTCGTTAAATAGTTCATTTGATGGTCAATGAGGGATGAAGATGATCGTAATTTTGTTCTAACACAAATTTCATGAGCTGCAATACTGGCCCAATACGAAAAATTAATTTTAAGATAAACGCATTTTCGTAATACTGTACTGTTAATAGATCTGCATAAAGCAACCCAACAAAGGAATGAAAAGGGTTGCCGGCCGTTAAGAAATTATCTTCGAACTATTTATTAAACTTCGAAAACAAATGACAAACAACATAAGTAACACACACCTACAACATAAATAACACATTAGAAAAGTAATTTTCAACAGTTCAATTTAATTATTCTAATTTTTAACTTACAATTTCTCTTTGCAATAAATCTGAATATTGAATAAACAATTATTATTATTATTATTATTATTATTATTATTATTATTATTATTATTATTATTATTATTATTATTATTATTATTATTATTGCTGATTTCTATTCTTCCTTAGAGGATATTATCGGGAGTTTAAATACCCAAAATTAAGTTCTTAATAGAAGGTCACGATTGGTTAACAGGGTCCCTCTCTTCTTCCATCTCCCGACCTTGGGGAGTCACTCTTTTTAAATCGGACACTGGTTTCGAGTTGAGCTAGTGTTGCAGCCCATGATACACTTGTGCACAATTATCTAATTTATTTCCATCAGGAACGTACTCATGTATTTATTGTATGAGTAATAAGGCGTTTATAACGTCATGTTAATATTCAGAAATAAGAGTTTATTTACATAAATTGTATTATCTTCATTTACTATGTGACGAGGGAAAATGGAAGTGTAAACGTACATTTATACAGCGGTTTTTACAGAGCTGCCTTTCAATTCCACTCAAGGGCCGTCACCACGGTGGCATTGTAGTGTGGTTTTCGCGTCTTTCTCAGCCGTGCCACTAGGTGTCGCAGGCTCGCGACCATATCAAACAGTGCTGCAAATGAGGGGACTGTAGCGGCACGACCGAGAAAGAAATAATGCCACCGTGGTGACGGGCCTTGAGAGGAATTGAGAGACAGCTCTGTAAAAACCGCAGTATATGTAAGAATTTCCTGAAAATTAATTTTCTAATTACAGGCAGAAGGTTGTGATATGAACAAATATCCTCTCATACAAGAATGGATTGCAAGATGCCGCAAGACCATCCCAGATTTTGATGCGGTGGATAAAGCAGGAAACGACTCTTTTCATAAATTGTTCAAAAGCAAGTTGAAACCTGGACAAATTTAAATTCATCGAGCTTTAAGAAAACCTAATAATAGTTAATAAATATAATTTAATTTACTAATCTTTACAGTAAATTGTAAAAATATAGCAATCTTTTTTGGTTAAAATGAATCGAAATGTTACGATATGATACTATTGTATACGATTTTGTGTAATTTGAATTAAACAATGAAAAATATTTCTCAAAATAAATGTTAAATAATTTACACTTAATTCGAAAGTATAAACCTCGTAATTAATCATTTTTATTTATTTATTTTACGTCAGAAAACAGTAAAAACTGCGTATGACGTGCTATGGGGAGACGTGAATTCTGTGCACATTTTCAAAATTCTGTGATCCCTACACTAAGTCATATACTACATGAATTTTGAATTAAAGAAAAAAAGCCCCCATGTAATAAAATATATTTTCAAGATTAAATAAGCAATAAATTTTGGGCTCTTATCCATGATGTCCTTTGTCAAGGAATAATACTTCCTGCCGCAACAACATGGAAACGATAATTTGAATAACTATATTTCCCAGTGAATTCTAGAAGACGTGCACAGATAATAAAGTTACATTTATGTCCAGAAGCAAAACAAGGGGCCATCTCAGCATTTGCTCAATGGATCAGGGAAACTGGACGAAAAACCTGATCGAGATGGGATCATAATGAGTAAATCATAATGAGTAATGTAATTTTGGTCACTGAACTCAATAACACATTAAATTATGCGCATTTTGTGTACAGTACCTACACATTTTAAAAAACTGGTTATGTAACTATATTTAAAAGAATGATGTTAGTTACTATCTGAAATGATGAAAGCTGAGTCAGATTCTGGCCCAACGGTATGTAAGTACCATACAACCGATGTTATTTCCTTCCGATGATTCTCAGTTCATTCACGTAGGTAAATTTAAATACACGAAATATTATTTCCCCGATACTGTCTTCTTTGAGCAGTGATTCGTTTTAAAACTTCCTGCCGCACTGAAAAGAATTCAGTCGGTACGCGCAATATGTGAATACGCGGTATAACACAATCAAATATTTGCATTTTTCATTCAAAATAGAAACAATTTCTTGTTTTGGATTTTTGCTGGGTTCCTGGATATCTAACGAAACCGTTAGACATTTTTCTTTCAATTTTTGCGTTGGAAATTAAGAATGTAGATTTTTTATTACAGATGGTTTTTGATTATTTGCTATATAGTGTTTGATAGTAGGTCCTACTTATTCCTCACCTGGGGCACCGCCTTGAAGTAGCACTGTCCGTGCGGGCGGGGAGGTTTGTGCGCTTCAGTGAAGTGGAGGACTAAGCCGGCGGTAGGATGCTTTTTTTTTTTTTTTTTTTTTTTAATTTCATTTTAATTTTTTTATGTACAGGGTTATTCATTGGTAGGGGGTACAGGTACAGGGTCATCCATCATATTGGTAGGGTCATCCATTTTAGACAGGTCAAAACTAAGCGACATACTAAGTCGTGTCCTACCACAACCTATCCATCCCAATCTTAACCATCCATTCTTTCCTATCTTTGTCCTTTCCTCCGTAATGTGTTCAGGTCGTTATAGTTCCCTCATCTTACCATTGCAACATCTTTAACTTACTTGTACAACAATGCTTTTTTTCTTTCTCGTATACGTACGTATATACAGAGTAATACACCTATAATCTATATATATATAAAAGAAAGTCGTGTTAGTTACACTATTTATAACTCAAGAACGGCTGTACCGATTTGGCTGAAAGTTGGTGAGCAGGAAGCTTAGGGCCAGGAGACGGACATAGAATACTGTTCATCCCATTCGACAGCGTTCCTGTGTGAGAACGCACGTTTTCGCGTGATTTCGCATGTTAGCGGTCATTGTTGCCTGTGGTAACCCATTGTTGTAACGCCGCACTGATAACAGAAGGCGATAATGATAGCCGCCTTTCGTTCGCCGTTATCTATATATATAAAAGAAAGTCGTGTTAGTTACACTATTTATAACTCAAGAACGGATGTACCGATTTGGCTGAAAATTGGTGAGCAGGAAGCTTAGAGCCAGGAGACGGACATAGGATACTGTTTATCCCGTTCGACAGCGTTCCTGTGTGAGAACGCACGTTTTTGCACGTTTTCGCACGTTTTCGCGTGATTTCGCATGATAGCGGTCATTGTTGCCTGTTGTAACCCATTGTTGTAACGCCGCACTGATAACAGAAGGCGATAATAATAGCCGCCTTTCGTTCGCCGTTATCTATATATATAAAAGAAAGTCGTGTTAGTTACACTATTTATAACTCAAGAACGGCTGTACCGATTTGGCTGAAAGTTGGTGAGCATGCAGCTTAGGGCCAGGAGACGGACATAGGATACTGTTTATCCTGTTCGACAGCGTTCCTGTGTGAGAACGCACGTTTTCGCGTGATTTCGCATGTTAGCGGTAATTGTTGCCTGTTGTAACCCATTGTTGTAACGCCGCACTGATAACAGAAGGCGATAATGAAAGCCGCCTTTCGTTCGCCGTTATCTATATATATAAAAGAAAGCCGTGTTAGTTACACTATTTATAACTCAAGAACGGCAGTACCGCAAGGATAGTACAACAACAAGGAGTGCAACAAGGATAGTACAGTTTCTCACAGTGAGTGCGACGCGAAAAAAAGATGAAACCGACTGTTAAGGTGGAACAGAGTTCGCCGGGTCAGCTAGTTAAATAATATAAGATAGTAAATAAGTAATACACCTAAACTAAAGCAAATAAATTAATAGTATAGAAAGTTATGTAGTGCTGAGGTAAAACCCGGCAATTTTTCGACAGAAAAACTAATATTCTGAGGCCCTGATACAGAAAAGTGGATAAATTCCTTGAATTTGAAACCGTTATTTCAAGTTCGGGGGATACTTTACTTGACGCTTCTGGCACATTTTCAAAATTTAAAAAAAAAGATTTCATCAATTTCGATGATAAATTTTGTTGATGGATAGTGCAAAGGACGTTTAAGAGAATGGAGCAGGACTAATGTTCGTTGAAAAATATATTTCCAAAATTGCAGAAATTAATTTTTTTTTCGGCATTTTCCTACAACTACAATTATGAGGATAGAGATTTTTCCCTTAATGAAATCTGTTCCTTAAAGATAGATTTTGAAATAAGGACATATACAATTTTTCGATAATTTGAGTACTTTTCGCCTAATGTTGCGTGAAAGTACGTGCTGTTTCGGCATCACTAGTTTTAAACATACCCAATTATTATCTGCGCACATTTTCTTCGACCCACACTTCGCTAGTTGCGAGAGGAAGGTTATTTTGACAAAATCAATTTTATCAAATTTGTAGATCGTGTTTTGGATGCAAAATAGTTTCCTTAACACGGAGGCGAACATTTCTGGTTTTCGATTTTGTCTACAACGCTCGTTGCTGTCATTTATTCTTATTCAACTAATGTTGGCAAAGGAGTGGGGGTTGGTATTCCGGGGCTCAAGCAAATGTGCGCGAATAATAGTTCATCACAGCCGGCGGGACAATCCGGAATCATTCTCGAATCGCTCGATAGAGCGCGCAGAGCGGAAGCAGGTCAAAGCGGACCGCGCGGTGGAGTCGCATTGTGACTCACGAACGAGAGTTACGCAACGCTTCAGCATAGCTCAGTCGAGGTCGCGCACTGCATCGCGTCGCTCCAGCGGTCGCCGCCCCGCTTTCATCTCTGTCGCCCCAGCGCAGCGTCGGCGTCAGTCGGTTCCACTTTCTGTTGCACCCGTTAGGCTATGGCTCCACCTGTGTTCTACCATACGCTTGAGCTTCCTGCCCGTGGGCGCGCTGCTCAGGCGCGCGGATGCTCGGCGGAGGTGGAGGTAGAGAAAGGAACCTTTTCGCCGGGGAAATAGCTCTTGGCCAGAATTTGTTAAGCTCAACCCACAACACACCATCTCAATGCCTAGATGACAACGGATTTGCTGTGGTTGACAGGTTAGTAATCCTTTGGTATGATGTAGGTGCGATAACAGTAAAAATGCTGAGATGGCCCCTTGTTTTGCTTCTGGACATAAATGTAACTTCATTCTCTGTGCACGTCTTCTAGAATTCAGTGGGAAATACAATTATTCAAATTATCGTTTCCAAGTTGTCGCGGCAGGAAGTAATAAGAGCCAAAATTTATTGCTTATTTATCCTTGAAAATAGATTTTATTACATGGGACGGTTTTTTTCCTGTTTTCAAAATTTAAGTAGTATATGACTTGGTGTAGGGATCACAGAATTTTGAAAATGTGCACACAATTCACTTTTCCCCATAGCACGTCATACGCAGTTTTAACTTTTTTTTACGTAAAATAAAAATAAAAAAAATAAACTCAATATACGATTGTTGTTTAAGCATTTCTATATTCAAGTAGTTTAAATAAGTATCTTCTTTCATCACGTTCTGGCATTTTTCTTTTCCTTCACAGAATTTTTATGCAGAATTTCTTTAATGATTTATTTATTAGTCTTTCCGGGCGCGTCAACTGCTAAGATCATTAGTCCCGTTAGTTAGTGCAGGTTTTATCGCGGGGGGCAGGTGGTGGTGAGATTCGGTGCCGAGCTACTCGTGAGCTTCCCCAACCAGTAGGGCATTGCCGCCGGCAAGACAAGCTCTAAACTTCCGACTGGTCTCCTGACATGTGTAGGCGTGTGGAAGTAAAAGGGTGAGAATAGAAAGAAGAGGAAGGAAAGATCGCGTGTTGTCCGTGGCCCGTTTATTAGGGTACTGTTTCGGTATTCGACTGGTCTTGATCGGAGAAACCAAGAAAAACTACCAATGAGAGCAGCCGGCCGCTACAATTCTGTTCCAGACAATTCCACCTAAGAGTATATAGCTAGTGACTAAAATCCTGCTGCAGTCGGGATTCATAACTCTAGTACCTCCTGGACAGGATTAATGCCCTGAGACCCTACTGGTTCTTTTCAAAATAAGGATGCGCGGGTTGATACTTCAATGTGCAAACGCTGCATTTGTCAAAGACTGCTTAGTCCGTTGAAGGTTTCCTATGTCAAACTGAGGCATGTTTTAGTCATATAATTTTGTTGGATTCAGACAACCAAGCATTTCATTCTTTAAAAATATGAGCAATTACTTTCTTAGTTATTGTGATCGGATAATTTCTACCCTTCAATATGTTGCGTAATAAACGTTAAATGTAGAAGGATCGGACATAATACTCGAAATATTTATCTTTCGCGTTTCTTCTTTGCTTTCGCCGTCTGTTTAGTTTTATACAAAGTACAATATCCTGTCTAGAATAACGTTTAATTATAATTATTATAGTAAGTACCGTGAGAGCGTAGGGGTAATTGGTTGGCAGGCTGGGAAACGCTATGGGAGATAAATTCCATTGTCCTGTTCATAATAACAATTTTCGAAAATAATTTATAATATTTTATATTGATAAAACTTTTATCATAAAAGTAGGCTACATAGTCGCATATTTTATGTACCTATGTATCCTTTGACATGTTAGTCAATAACGAGAAAATTATTTATTTTAACGATTTCTAAACTACTCTTTATGTCCTTTTGAAAATTTTATCATATTCTGGACAAAGATATGGTCCTAAAATAAGCTCATACTTTAAATCATACTCTCTAATTATTATTTGAAAATAAATTCATTGACTGAATAATTAAATTGTACCATTATTTGCATAAATAAGAACTGTTTGATAGAATTACTTATTTTGCATGGTGTTTACGTATTTTTGCTTAAGACTTCCTATTTATTTGCAATGCATTGTATTGTTTTATCCAACAAATGGCGAACATTTCCAATCTTGGAGTGTAGGAAGGGATCAGCCTGGAAATTTAGATGTTAGAACTGGATTTTGACTCTAGTCTGGCGCTGTAAATAGAAAATCGTAAATCAGCAAAAATGCCCTTCTCTTAACGAGACTAACCATGTACAGATAATAAATTATGAAAATTATTTTATTATATCTGTCTTGTAATTGTTTTAGTAGATACTTCAGATGTGTTCTTAAAAGGAATGAATGACCGTGTTCGTTTAAATTATTACTTTCAAAATTATATTTTTTATGACGTGTAATAATATAATTATTAATAAATAAATTTAGAAAGTTGTAAATAGGCTTCTTCTCACTTCATTGAAATATTAAATTTGTAAAACATTTTTTCAAAATACAGTGTATACAACCAATAAATTAATTTTGAAAAATAGATAACTTTATATCTTGCGTCAATTTGAGCGAATTTGTAATTATACAAACTTCTCATTTATACGCCCTGGGCTAAATCTCGCAGTTACACAGTAAGCCACAATTCGAGCGAATTTGCAATTATACTCGCTTCTTATTATACGCCCTAGACTAAATCTCGCAGTTACACAGTAAGCCTGTTCGATAAAATTGCACCGCCCTTGAACTCAAGATGACCCACTCTCAACCACAAGGTTGAGAGGCCCGCACACGCCTAGCGCAAAGACTCGGTCAAAGATCGGTCAAAGATCTTAGGAGACCAATGTTATCTTTCAAATTAGCTTCCCCAAAACGAGGTAAAGAATGCGGCCTCGCTCACATTCTTTGATATGCGAGCTCACACAAAAACACGCCCTTCCGAAAGTGCCCCCAAGAGCGCGCTGGAGTCAGCAGTGTAATCACAAGAAGGCTCGCTGAGAGGTCGTAGTGAAAGGCACGCGGGCATCCACCTCAGTCGGAAAACCACGTGCGTTCTTGACCGGCGACGATGGCGCGGCCCGTTTTCTACCACATGCCGCAGAGCCCGTGCTCGCGCGGGGCGCTGCTGGCCGCGGGCCTGCTCGGCGTGGGGGTGGAGGTGAGGAGCGTCGATCTCTTCGCCGGGGAGCAGCTCAAGCCCGAATTCGTCAACGTGAACCCCCTGCACACCGTCCCCACCCTCGACGACAACGGCTTCGTCGTGGTCGACAGGTAAGCGTCTGCGTCAAGAATTCCGTAAATGCAGTGCCGGTGCTAGGCATGGGCTGGCCGGGCGATTGCAAGGCAAGGGGCCCGGTAATGGGGCTTACAGGGAAAAAAATGGGAAAAAATGAAAAAAATTAGAACTCCTAAAGAGAAGAGATTAGGAATCGTAATCTTATGTGTTGGTCTGATATTTTATCAAATCTTGAATAAATTTTTTACCTTAAGTAATTAATTTTTATCATTACTTATACGGTAGGGCTAAATGAAATGAATCAAATGACGCTAACATTAAAATAGATTCTACTGAAATTCATATTTATTATTTCATGTATTTAACAAGTGATTTTATTAAACACCAACTAATCATAACAATTTTTTAGCGTTTTAAGGTCACCGCGGAAATTGTATCATTTGATCCCTAAATACTTTTAAATAAAACATATCGAAAAGCTTTTTCTAGTTTATACGTAATTTTTGTTATTTCTTGAAATTAAATAACTCGTGTAGTTTCTTCATACAACTTTCAAGTTTTTAATTTTTTGAGAGGGCTTCCTTTCAGCATTGCCCCGGACCCAAAATTTTCCAGCTCCGGCACTGCGTAAATACGATCGCTCGGTTAGGTCGTAGGTGTGTTTCGAATTACACATGTTCGTATTTCGCTTTCAAAGGACGAGGCGTTATGACTAGAGAAGGCATTGCAATACGAACGGGTCAGGTTTCAGAGCTCAAGTTGAAGCGATTGAGGGAGACACTTTCCATACGAGAGGAAGGAATAGGGAATGGGAAAGGAATGTTGAGTATCAAGTAAAAAAATACAGAGAGAATGAATGAAAAGGCAATTGCTTTAATCTTAGATGCTATAATTAGATAATTCGAACCAGGTTTGTATGAATCTTTAACGTCTTGCGGTTTCTCACAATTTTTGCATTGATTTCATTCCCAATATATCTAATGTGACGCCAATTTTTTCTAATGATGGAAAAACTATTCTCACTACACCACTTCCTATTGCGTCGCTTGAATTTTGAATCAAGACTAAATTCGAATGACTGGCTTAATTTTGCGGCCTCGGCTTCTTTCTCGAAGCCATAAAAATATATTATATCTCGAAGATATAAAAAAAGACTGTAAATAAAGGGGAAGAGAATGGGATGAGATGAAGCGTGACTTAGAGCAAAGGCCAGTAGGTAGCTTATAGTTTGTCCCTGTTGATCGTTGACATTTGCCCTTAATTGTCAGGCATATGCCAGTTCGCCTGAGGCCCTGATTTCGCAGGTGTTCGGCAGGTACATGAAATGTCCTTGTCTGCTTCAGAACAAGACTTTCCGATCATTTGTGCGTTTGGAGTTTTCTGCCATGTTGCGAAACTCATTATTTTCATCTGCAAAAGAAAAAGATACTTTCAGCAGCTGCTAAATTGTAAAAACGAGAATTGTATGGCTGAAACAAGCATTTCTTCCGTTATAAGTATTTGGTTGTCAATGATTCCCCACTTGCAAGTGCAGAGTAAAAACTCTTCTAAATTGTATATAGAGTGTAAAACATCTCGAAAATTTGAGTGTAAAATGTAACCATCAATAATGCATCACGAAACGGCTAGGAGATATGAAACTGGCGAATTTCGCAAGAAGGACATTGTTAAAATGCAGTGGCGGCCGGTGGGTTGCGATTTAGAAGGGGCTGTATGCATATCCAAACTGTTTTACCTCTTCAAAACATTTCTTGAACGATGAAAACTATTCAATGTAGTGTACAGCCAATTTGCATGCATCGGGATTATAATCTAAACGAATAATAACGAAATATGCAATTGTGCTCACGCGAAAATATGACCTTTAAAAAAACATTTCCAGCAAACAAAACGGTAATTTATGAAATCAGATGAAAAGGTCAATATTCTTAGCTTAGTTAATAGGCACGGTCTCTGCCGAACAAAATCCTATAGCATCACGCTGCCCACACCCAACTCCACTACCCTCACTCTTCAAGTTTCCATTGCCTTGCACGCGCCGGCTACGGACGGACTCGCGATAAACCACAGTGCGACCCATTCTAAAACATTTATTTTTGGCTTAAGCGGGCTCATAAAACTAAATTTATCCTGAAAATTGTGCTGGTGGTGTGCACAAATTAAACGTTGCAAATTAAATACTTTATACAACTTTTCCCGAGGTTGGTTTTTCTGGGGAGGGCGCCACCCTAGGGCCCTTAAGTGGCAGCAACTGTTACAATGTAAAAGAAACGTTCCTCTTTAGTCTTTCTAGGCGAGGCCATTTACGAAGGAAGAGTCTTGATGCTGTTATGTAAGTCTACAAGGTCGGGTGAAGGTCGCAGAACTCACTGCACAAGAGCTGGTGAACAGCGACTCTATCATAACAGCTTCAAACGTTTCCGTTTCCTTGAGAAACTAAAAATTATTTAAATTATTTACTAAATAATTAAAGGCTTCGATACGAAAGGATATACAAGATTACTGACGTAACATCAAAGGAGCATTTTTGGAGGGAGGGCATTATGAAATTGCCATTCTTTCAACATAGAGATGAAAATAAATATGTAAACAATGCTCCAACGAGGTAAATGTAAAAACTGATTGTAGGAAGTGGTGCAGTGTTTACGACATTTGTATAGATATTGAATTGAGGCATTGTTCTGTCGTACATATTTATTAGTGCAAAAAGCTTTTTCGGCCGCATTGCGGCCATCTTCAGTGCTACAATGAAATAATAAAATAATAATAATAATAATAATAATAATAATAATAATAACATTAATATACCAAATTACATTAAAATTAAAACAATAAGTAAATAAATTTACATAAATTAAGGAGAGCAAACTGACATACCAATTCTGAGGTGGCTGGGGGCCTCGGTCCAAGAAGACAGCGAGGGTGCAGGGCATTGCCCGCTATTTAAAGACAGCTTTCAATGGAGAGGGGGGGGGCGCAGGGTTTTTCTGAGAAATGGTCATTAGGGAAAGGCCCGGCCGGGTGGCGGAAAAGTGGTAGTGTGGGAAGCGGCGAGTCTCAAGAGGGGTGAGAGAGAAGGAATCTGTTCATTTAAAATAGTGTGTTGGGGATTGTTCAATAAATTATAGATGTGAATAGCTTCTAATTTAAGTCTATGGTTGTATCTTCTTTCTATCTCCAAAATTTTGATGTCACAATCTGTATTAAATGTGTGTTCTTGTTCTAAGAGATGGCTGGCAAAGTGTGATTGTGTTGTTTTGTGTGTAAGAGCGTGTATGTGTTCTTTGATTCTTTGTTTAAAGGATCTTCCGGTCTGGCCAATGTATTGTGCATTGCAACTGCCACAGGAAATGGAATATACTCCACATGATAGAGACTGGGGGATAGGATCTTTGTTGTGTGAAAATGTGTTCTGGAGATTGTTTGGTGTGCTGTATGTGACGTGTATGTCAAATTGTCTGAGTTTTTTGGCAATGTTTAGTGATAGTGTTACAAGGAAGGGGATGGTGTATCTGTTGTGTTTCTGTCTTGTGTTTGTCGGAGTGAGAGATGTTAGGTTGTTTGTGTAGCGAGAGATAGTTTTCTTTTTGATAAGATTATCAATTAAAGAACTACTGTAACCATTGTTGATAGCTATTTGTTTTATGTTATAGATTTCTTTTCTGATGTTCTGAGGGGAGAGAGGAATCGAGAATAATCTGTGAACCATACTGTGGAAAGCTGCGTGTTTATGAGAAGGTGGATGTTGTGATGTGTTATGAATGACTGTGTCGGTGTGTGTCGGTTTCCTGTATATGTCAAAAACATGCCTGTCCTTCAGTAAAGTGATGGACAAGTCTAGAAAGTTAAGAGTTCTATTCTCATTTTCTTTTTCCACAGTGAATTGTATGTTGGAATGTATAGAATTTAGGAAGTCCGTAAAGTTTTTCAATTGTCTATAAGTGCCGGTCCAAAGTACTATGATGTCATCAACGTATCTATACCAATAAATCACATTTGTTAGGTGAGGGTGTCCAGAATTAAAAATTTGTTTTTCCAAGTTGTCCATAAATATATCTGCTAATAGTGGTGAAAGTGGGGATCCCATAGGTAGACCAGAATTTTGAGTGAAGAATTTATTGTCAAATTTGAAGTAATTTATGTCCAAACAGAGAGAAATCAGGTTGTACAGTTCGTTTTTTATAGGTATTGGGCTCAAAGAGTTGTCAAGGATGTCTCGTAAAATAGTTTTGCATTCTGTGGTCGGAATGCTTGGAAAAAGGTTCGTCACGTCAAAGGAAATAAGTTTGCCATTAGGTGGCACAACTACATCTTTGATATTGTTGACTAAGTCGATACTATTGGTGATTGTGTGGGAGGGTGAGAATTTTATCTGTGTGGAAAAAGTTTGGTTTAGATTCCTTGCGAGTCTGTGTGTAATGGTATTGGTATACGAGACGACAGGTCTTATGGGGGTATCAAGTTTGTGAATTTTTGGAAGGCCGTACAATCGAGGTGGAAGTGGATTAGAGGGGATGATTCTGTTGGGGTATGGAAAAAGAGCTTTAGATTCTGCAAGTTCTTTTTTGATGTCGGATAAGTGTTTGTTTGTGGGGTCTTTGTTAATGTGTAGAATGTTGTTACTATTGATAAAATCAAACATTTTTTGGTGATAATCTGATTTGTTTAGAATGACTATAGAATTCCCTTTGTCAGCTTTGGAGATGAGTAAGTTGTTACTATCTATTTTCTGTTTAAGGTTGTGTTTTGTTGCTGTCTCTGACTGTGTGTTCATGTGTGAGTAATGAGTGTGTTTTAATTCCTGTTTGATGTTGTGTGTTATATTGTGTTTGATTTCATCTGAATTTGGATTAAAGCTAATGATATTATCTGTCTGTACGCATAGAGTTTTGATTTCAGAGTGATTCGCGCTATCAACAATAAGTCACATCCTCCATACCATAGCGCGAACAATACCACACACTCTCAAGAATTCCACCCCCGTATCATCAATCTTTCCTCTTGTCCACTTTCCGATAAAGAAACTTCCCTCCTCAACAAAGGCCTTAAATATTCTATACCACATCCACCAACTCACTCTGAAATCAAAACTCTATGCGTACAGACAGATAATATCATTAGCTTTAATCCAAATTCAGATGAAATCAAACACAATATAACACACAACATCAAACAGGAATTAAAACACACTCATTACTCACACATGAACACACAGTCAGAGACAGCAACAAAACACAATCTTAAACAGAAAATAGATAGTAACAACTTACTCATCTCCAAAGCTGACAAAGGGAATTCTATAGTCATTCTAAACAAATCAGATTATCACAAAAAAATGTTTGATTTTATCAACAGTAACAACATTCTACACATTAACAAAGACCCCACAAACAAACACTTATCCGACATCAAAAAAGAACTTGCAGAATCTAAAGCTCTTTTTCCATACCCCAACAGAATCATCCCCTCTACTCCACTTCCACCTCGATTGTACGGCCTTCCAAAAATTCACAAACTTGATACCCCCATAAGACCTGTCGTCTCGTATACCAATACCATTACACACAGACTCGCAAGGAATCTAAACCAAACTTTTTCCACACAGATAAAATTCTCCCCCTCCCACACAATCACCAATAGTATCGACTTAGTCAACAATATCAAAGATGTAGTTGTGCCACCTAATGGCAAACTTATTTCCTTTGACGTGACGAACCTTTTTCCAAGCATTCCGACCACAGAATGCAAAACTATTTTACGAGACATCCTTGACAACTCTTTGAGCCCAATACCTATAAAAAATGAACTGTACAACCTGATTTCTCTCTGTTTGGACATAAATTACTTCAAATTTGACAATAAATTCTTCACTCAAAATTCTGGTCTACCTATGGGATCCCCACTTTCACCACTATTAGCAGATATATTTATGGACAACTTGGAAAAACAAATTTTTAATTCTGGACACCCTCACCTAACAAATGTGATTTATTGGTATAGATACGTTGATGACATCATAGTACTTTGGACCGGCACTTATAGACAATTGAAAAACTTTACAGACTTCCTAAATTCTATACATTCCAACATACAATTCACTGTGGAAAAAGAAAATGAGAATAGAACTCTTAACTTTCTAGACTTGTCCATCACTTTACTGAAGGACAGGCATGTTTTTGACATATACAGGAAACCGACACACACCGACACAGTCATTCATAACACATCACAACATCCACCTTCTCATAAACACGCAGCTTTCCACAGTATGGTTCACAGATTATTCTCGATTCCTCTCTCCCCTCAGAACATCAGAAAAGAAATCTATAACATAAAACAAATAGCTATCAACAATGGTTACAGTAGTTCTTTAATTGATAATCTTATCAAAAAGAAAACTATCTCTCGATACACAAACAACCTAACATCTCTCACTCCGACAAACACAAGACAGAAACACAACAGATACACCATCCCCTTCCTTGGAACACTATCACTAAACATTGCCAAAAAACTCAGACAATTTGACATACACGTCACATACAGCACACCAAACAATCTCCAGTACACATTTTCACACAACAAAGATCCTATCCCCCAGTCTCTATCATGTGGAGTATATTCCATTTCCTGTGGCAGTTGCAATGCACAATACATTGGCCAGACCGGAAGATCCTTTAAACAAAGAATCAAAGAACACATACACGCTCTTACACACAAAACAACACCATCACACTTTGCCAGCCATCTCTTAGAACAAGAACACACATTTAATACAGATTGTGACATCAAAATTTTGGAGATAGAAAGAAGATACAACCATAGACTTAAATTAGAAGCTATTCACATCTATAATTTATTGAACAATCCCCAACACACTATTTTAAATGAACAGATTCCTTCTCTCTCACCCCTCTTGAAACTCGCCGCTTCCCACACTACCACTTTTCCGCCACCGGGCCGGGCCTTTCCCTAATGACCATTTCTCAGAAAAACCCTGCGCCCCCCCTCTCCATTGAAAGCTGTCTTTAAATAGCGGGCAATGCCCGGCACCCTCGCTGTCTTCTTGGACCGAGGCCCCCAGCCACCTCAGAATTGGTATGTCAGTTTGCTCTCCTTAATTTATGTAAATTTATTTACTTATTGTTTTAATTTTAATTCTAATGTAATTTGGTATATTAATGTTATTATTATTATTATTATTATTATTATTATTATTATTATTTTATTATTTCATTGTAGCACTGAAGATGGCCGCAATGCGGCCGAAAAAGCTTTTTGCACTAATAAATATGTACGACAGAACAATGCCTCAATTCAATATGTAAAAACTGAGTATAAGAGCTATTCGAAATGAGATGAAAGTTGCGCTGAAAATTAAGAAATAAATGAATGTGAAACGCACATTTGTTATTAATATTCACGATATCGAACGCCACTAATACCTCCAAAAATGTGAGCGTATTATATTGTGTGAGGTTAATAATTATAGTCCTTCATACATCGAATCTGACGTTTTTTCACACCACTGTTCACATCTTTGATAAAGTTCACTTTTTCTGCAACATGAAAGGATTTTCGTTTCGACATTTCGTACACTTCTTAAACACGTAGCAGCTAACTGAACCTGCGGTGAACTGAGGCACTAATATTGTAGGGCAGGGCCAATAGACGAAGGGGCACGAGATTGACCTTCAGATCACTTTGGCGTACGCCACAGAACACTAAAGGATTCCTACGCATTCCCATGATTGACAAGTTCCCGCAGACAGGGAAGCAGGAGTGACTTAGTACCTTCATGAGAAAGCTGGGAACTAGACGTAGAAAACTCGTTGGGGTTTTTAAAAAAAAACAATTATAGAAACGTGCAGGAGGAAGTTACATTTTTTGTAGTAATAATACTTTTTTCTTCGAAATTAAATAATACTACATTTTTAATGCATATGAAAGCAAAGTCAAATCAGATAATGTTAAGTTTGAAAATTATCTTTGTTAGTATTTCCAATACACTATAAATTTCTTTATATCGTACATTTCAATGATCGATGTTTTGGAATGTCAAAGAGTGAAAGAAATGATCAATTCTGATGAATCAATAAAAAAAATCCTGTATTCTGTTCGTTAATATTGATGTTTATTCCTGCATCCTTCTAGTTTAGACTACTTGCGTTGTCGCCCCTCTCTCGCCGACACCGCTCTCGCCGTAAAGTCTCAGCCCTGCGAAGCGAAGACAACCTTCCAAAGGCCACGACGCGAGGGCTGCTACAGGAAATATTTCCCATTTAATTTAAAATCACGTGTAAGAAACTCCAAATTTTCACTCAAAATACTAACGTATGAAACGTAATTCTATTCTTTTCATGATCTATCCATTGCTGACGAGAAAAATACATAGTTCCATTTAAAAAAAATTAAAGATTTAATTTCTCGAAAACGAAAAATATTACAATGTCTCTACACCGTATTGCTTGCCCCCATAATTCCGCATTGTAGAACGCAAAATGCACTTCGATATTGTGAACCATTTAGTCGTTATGGGGTGGCCCGCAGTTTGTGAGACACCCTGAATAGAAATAATTTGCGATATACAGAAACGTTTTGAAATAGAATTTTCATGGGAGAGAGAAAAAATTCGATTTATTGAGAATTTCGATGTACAGAGATTCGGTATAAAGGTCAGACTATATTTAATTAACAGTAGATTTAAACTGTGGTAGAAGTTATTCTTACCACTATAAAATTATGTAAAGTTGTGTTGGTATCATTTTTCCTTTTTGCTTTCTCGCACTCTTCGCCAGAAAAGAAATCGTACGAATTTTTGGCAAAAAACAACAAACTATTATTGCCGAGCCCTGGTAACGAAAACGTTATTAAATCCTGTTGCTATATGTGGAAAATTACTTCCTCTAACACGTGGTGTAGCCAGAATCCATGTTTTGTGTGTTCATGATACGGAAAAATCGATTGACCTAGGTGTGTCCGTCCGTCCGTCCGTCCGTCCGTCCGTCCGTCCGTCCGTCCGTCCGTCCGTCCGTCCGTCCGTCCGTCCGTCCGTCCGTCCGTCCGTCCGTCCGCCCATTTCTTCGCCTGTTGTTAACGCTTGCGCCTAAATCATTTGGCCGATTTTCTCCAAAATCGATATTGCCCGGTCGATCTGAACGAATTAGAGCTTTTGGGAGTTTCAATCGGATATTTTGATTTTTAAGACTACTATACATGAAGCTGCGAAAACTTTTTGAAAAATTTCTCAAAAATAGCACAAATTTTTTAAATTAAACTTTGTCCTCGGGTAGCGTAAAGGATGCTTAAGAGTATGGTGTAGGTCTCGTGTTCATTGAAATTCCATATTTTTGGAAAAGTGCAAAAGTGCAGTAATGTTAATGTAATTTCCCGCAAAAATATAGACAATTATTTAATTTTTTAAATTAATTTTTTTCTGAAACTACATTTTTTCTTTAAATTAATTGTCCCCTCGTATGTATCAGGTAACATATATGGTTAAGTTCCGTTTCTGGCGAACTGTGAGTTTTCGAAAATTGCAAAAAGTTAATATTTCAAAACTACAAAATTTAAGATAGAGATTTTTGCCTTATACAAAATATGTTGTAAAAAACAGCTTTAAAAAGGGGCATGTAGAATTTTTTGAAAAAAGGAAAATTTCACGTAATTTGCGTCTGAACTTTATGCAGTTTCTAAAAGGGAATTTTTTTTTAAAAACCTCACAAAGTTTTTTCTTTAAATGTTCTCCTCTTACAGGAGTATTACGGTATGATAAAAAAATTTGGTGCGTGTCCCATTTTCAGTGAACTCTCCATAATTTTAAAAAAAAATAAAATTTAAAAGCTACAAAATTGAAGATGGCGATTTTTGCTTGGAACAAAGTATATTGTAAAAAATATTCTATGGTTCGAATCTAAAACCGTGCTTATCTGCTATATTCCTGTGATTAAGTCGGAAGGAGAGGTCGGAGAGACTAAGAAAAAATCAAATGGTTGGTGTCTAAAAACTTCAACATTAATTCCGTGTAGTAGTAGGTGCTGCTAGTAGTTTGACATAGCCTACAACTGTCGAATGATCCCAACCTCCAACTATTCAAAAGATTTTGAAAAAGTGTTTGAAAAATACATAATTTAATTTGTCGGTTTTTTAAATCGCTTTTCATTATCTTGGTCGTATAGCGACCATGGTGATTTTTAACCTGTAGGAGCACTGTAGGGAGAAATTTGTAGGTTTATTTTATGTAAACCTTCGCTATTATATGGCATATGGTGATCTTAATTTCATGATTATAAATTATTTTTCTGACGTCTTTTTTACTTAATTTCTGAGTTTTATCCTATTCCAATACTTATTTCGAATTTCCGCATATCCGAATCGGTGTTTAGCACATCTGCACCAATCCCTGTTTAGTTAAATCAGTAACAAACAGCTGCCGACCTGGATGGCCGAGGTGGCTAAGAGCGAGTACCGACTCAGCGCTTCGGTTCGAAGGGTCGCGGGTTCGAGTCCCGCCTTAGGCATGGCTGTTTGTCCCTTGACTTTGTATGTATGTGTTGTCGCGGAGGGCCTCGCGTTCTGCTGACCCCAGATCAGAGGAGCCCGCAAGTGTGTTGGTGTCTAGTGTATGGTCGAATATGCGTCCCATCGGGGCGTAAAGGGTAACCGGCTGTCAGCTGGATAAAAAGCCCTAGATAAAAAAAACGAACAGCTGTATTTAACTGTAACAATAATAAATGAAAACCTTTTCATTTATAGAAAATGCGAAGTTCGAAAATGAAACGTTCAGTTTAAGTCGTTTTTCACTTCTTGGATGTTAATATTCCGTTGGTCAAGGGAATTTAGGAAGACTTATTTTAAACAGAAGATGGTTCAAAGACTAGAAAATAAGACTGTTTTTTTAGCTCCCGAGCAAAGGCAAATAGGTTTGTAGAAAGATCATTAAAAACAAAATTTCCCTATTTCTTCCACATGTGTTCCAAAATTATATCTAAAACTCCTATTTCACTGATTCACTGTTAAAGGTGATTTCTTTCTGCAAGTAATATAAATTTATCTTTTTCAGCCATGCTATCGCTACTTACCTGGCCGACAAGTATGGCACTGATGATAAATTTTACCCAAAAGATGTGAACAAGAGATCTCTGGTAGACCAACGTCTTTACTTTGATGCGGGAGTCTTGTACAAACGTCTCAGAGATATTTGTGTGAGTAAAACAATGCCTTCTTAAGCGTAGTAATGATTCCCGGTAAGAAAGTAATATCACATTACTGAACACTCCGCACCCGCGTATCTAAAGTGGACTAAAATGAAAACTTGTAATTTTGAGTTCTCATTATAACTAAAATTGGAAAGAAAGCACTCTATTAAAAATTAAGTGTACCAACTTTTTGTTGGCTAAGTCCCGTCTGCCGAAACACATTTGTCAGCTCTTGAAGGTTCCTGCGCTCATTAGGAAAAGTGTGCCATAGTATTGGCAATTCATTTGGGGATCTTGAGGGGTACATAAACGTTATGAATTTGATTGAAGACTGCGTTATTTCGAGGTGTATCATTTTCGCTATTTTCAAGTACGATAAACATCGGAATCAATAGGAGTCGCATTGATGTAAAATTAAATGTTGGATATAAAAATAATTAACTTCTTAATTCAGTAGAAAACCAAACCTCATCTTATATAGTAAAACTTAATTTTAGTTTAAGTTACCCAGTTATACATTTTAGTAGAAGTTACCCATATACATGCAATTCGGTACATCCCAGTTATGAATTTCGTTACAATACATAGTGTAACGAAAAGCTTATACCAAATAAATGTTATACCATATATATTTTGTTATAACGTATATTTTGGTATAACGAATTTACGAAAGTGAACTTTGTTACACTATACGTTCTGGAAAAAAGCGTTAGATAAATTGTTGGTGTTCAAATCACTTAATATTTTCACCCTAAATTATTTTTTCCCTAAATTTGACTGTTCACTTCAGAAATAAGTGTACGATACATATGTATAAATAATTAATTTATAAGCATCACTATTCAACTCTGTCAGTTGTTTTAAATTTTGTGTGATAGAATTCCGTACACTGAATATATGTAATTCTTTTATAGTTCCCGGTTTTCTTTCAAAATGTCGATACTATTCCAGAAGAGAAAAAGAAATCTGTCCATGAAGCTCTAGGATGGTTGGAGGAATATTTGAAACCTACAGGATGGGTAGCTGGTGACAATATTACAATAGCCGACGCTCTGTGCGTCTCTTCGGTGACGACATATATTGTAAGTTCTTCATAATATCATTACTGCGGATTTTACTGTTACGAAGACTTTTGTTATTTGGAAAATTGGACTGCTGTATATAAGTTGCTTAAGAATAAACAAAAAATTCAAAATAAAATATTGGCAAAATTGTTGTAACATAACCGCACACAAATATATTTTGACTACTGCCATAATTCCAAAACTATACCATAAATATTTTCTTTAATTGCAGGCAGAAGGTATTGATCTGAAAAATTATCCACAAGTGACGTCTTGGCTGGAAAACTGCCAAAAGAACATCCCAGACTTCGATGCAGTAGACCGTGTTGGAGCAGATGAATTCCACGCAGCATTCAAAAGCAAGTTGAAACCTGGAGAGATTTGATCACCTGTTGGAAAACATTCAGAAAGCATTGTGGCAAAAAAAAAAAGTTTAATTTCACTTCACATTTCATCACAAGCTTTTGTATTGATCTTCTCATATAACGCTTTTGCTGAATTGGAATTCTCAATTGAATTAACATTGTATAAGATTATTCAATTAACATTATATTGAATATCCCAAATCAATTAACATTATATTATGTACTTTTAATGGTACTAATAAAATAACGAATATTAAAATTGTTATTAAAACGGTAAGAATACTGTGACCATGGAATCCCTTGCGAAGCTAATAATACCTGTTTATAATATATTGCCAAATGTGAGAGAAGACACAATAAAAACTTGGTTTCTCGATATCTAATAACTGAAATGACGAATAAAATCACAATTTTGTGTCGATTCAGTAAGTTTTAGGATACGTTACGGTTACAAATTAACAATCTTGACACTGATTTGTTATATAGTGAATGGGTGGTCTAAATAGAGGACAGCTATAATAGCGTTACTTCGCTACAAATGTACTATCCCTAAGATTGGAAATTTAAAAACTATTCTAAAACTGAAAAACAATGGCAAACTGCAGAAGCGTGAAAAATATTTCCTAGAGCAGACCTACCCCGTGAGGTGGATTGGGGACATCGGCAGGGAAACTTCCTATCGACCACCCTTCCCTTTACCCACTGACGGTCGCCACCCGCGCCACACTAAAATCACGATGATCCTCGCCACGTAAAATAAGGAATCGCTGAATTTAATTTCAATTTAACCTGTGCTAGAGATCATGGCGATGACCTGGATGAAATTGTTACACATTCAAAGAAAGATGATAAAGAAAAAAAGACTGCTCGTAACAACGCATTTCGCAATTCTGTGTAAGATGAAAAAAAGATTGCTTGAAGATGAAGAAAGGTTGTGAACAGGCCAGGGAGTTTTCGCGGGGTTTGCTGGTAAACGTTTTTGTTTACTTACCATTATTATTTTGCTTCGTTTTTCTTTAGTTCGCAGGAATACCATTCTAAATGGTAGAGCTGGAAAATCATAAACAGGAATACGCATGTAGATTTGTAAAATCTTTTGCACGAGAGCGCTCCATAACTGTATCGAAATGTTTATGCAATAACACTCCCATGGATATTCCCTTGTAGAGCTTAGTCGAGCGCGCAGCTGTCAGCAGCTGAAAATTTAGTTGAGGGCCCAAACGTCGCCTCGTACTATACTTGGGTTTTCCTAACGTGGCATCTGTGAGTAGTATCTCCAAGATTGAATTCGGCACGACTTTTTGCATCAATCTGAGTATTGCCGCTGGAATCGCTTGATTTGCAGCACTGTTTGATACGGCCGCGATCATGCGACATCTTGCGGCAAGACCAATAAAGACGCACAAAGTCGTGCCAAATTCCATCTTGGAGATACTACCCACAGATGCCACATTAAAGAAAACAAGTATAGTCCAGTATAATCATTGCTGATGGAAACATCGTGCAGCGCTGTTCTGCGGCCTGTTGCAAGCACAGTACAAGGAGTGGCTCGTCATTGAAGGCTGCAAGGCGGAGCCTCTCCTAAAGACATCGCCGCCCAAAAGAAATTTAAAAATATATTTATAAATGTATTTATTTATTTATTAATAATGGATTTCCAAGTTATATTATGTAACAATCGTATCAATTTTTTTCTTAGTTCGTTAACGGCCGTTCGTAACGTATTTGAAGCTGTTGACAGGGAAAAGAAAAGCGTTGGGCTCACACTTCATTTCGCCATAAGGCCTGTGCAAAACGAGCAGGCGTGACAAGCATTCACTGCATAGGCTTACCGGCGGACGAAGGTTGCAGCCAGGCAGCCTTCAAGGATGGGGCGTAGGGTCTGAAGAAGGGCGTGCTCACCAGATAGCTGCTCAGCGAGTAGCTTAGAGCATCAACTAGTAGGATACAGGATCACGGGATCGGTCAATTAATGGATTACACTAGTTTGCCAACGTTTCGGAATATTTTATTCCATCATCAGGGCTTACTAATACATATACTGGTCAAACATAATCTAGCATCAACTAGTTTTCCCAACATGCGGTAGGAGCGCTACTCCCTTAAGTCTTTTAGAGTCCCTGGATACAGAGAGAAGCACAACCCGAACGGCCGCCGTCATTTAATATCCTTTCACTCGATAGCCCCCAACAGGCAGCATTCAGAAGTTAAGGAGAAATGAGAGCAATCGGAGGCGTTATGAGGAATTTCGAGTAATATTATCATTGTTTTTTGGTAGATTGGTGGTTCCTTACTTACAATACCGTTTAGTTCGACTGGATATAAAATGGCGGCACCGATGGCGCGTAGGAATGCGCTACTCTCTGTATCCAGCGACTCTAAAGTCTGTATTCGAAGAGATTACATAGAAATACAATGCAGACAATGCAATACAGTGTAATGCAATGCATTTGAAGCCTTCCCCATATACAAAGCCATGAGTTACGACTGCACAGGACTCTTGTATAAGAAAAACAATCGCACGTTTTCTTTAGCAGCTTGGCACGGCCGGTTTACTATAACACACATTTATCCCGATCTCAAGTGGAGCTTCGCTTGCTGTCCGTCTAGTGAACGTGGATGTAGAGGTGCGAAAGGTTAACACGTTTGCCACAGGACAACTGAAACCAGAATTTATCACACTGAACCCTATGCACACCACTCCTACACACGACAACCATTGTTGACAGGTAAGTGTATTTAGCATGTTTACTTAGTACATACATAACTTAGTGTTTACGTCTGGTGTCCATATTTCTTAGATCATAGTGTGTCCGACCATGTAATGTTGTATATTAATTTTATACAGTTCTTTGTGTTTGGAAGCCTGTATCGTATAATTCATAATAGTAGAGAAAGTCAAGATTATTATCTTGAATTCTTTTAGGCTATGTCAATGCACAAGCTCAATGAATTCAAAATATAAAAGTAAATAAATGAAATGAAAAAGGTATTTTGTATTGTAAAATCGTCTTCATATTAAAGTGAGAGTATAGTATGTATGCTTCTATGTGCTACTAACATTTTAGAACTGGAATGATTGCTCTCAAATTGGCAGGAACACTCGTACTTTTGAGCGGCCAAATAATCTAGTAGTACGGAATAGCACAGACTTTCTCGCATTAGTTAATTTTCTAATTTCTTGGTCTCCGTCTACTTTTCGAGCATGCCCCAGCTTCTTGGCAGTTGCCATCTATCTCCGGCCAAAGTACATATTTTTAAATTCTCTCTATTTTTCGGTTTCCAAATAATAGAAAGGAAATATATATCCTCGCCTCATTTAAATTCGTTCAAAGAAAATGACACATTTTAACTTTTTCGCCCGCTTACGCAGTATGCTACACAGAAAGTATTGCAATGCCACAGGACAAAAATAATTTTTGAAACAAAGAACTTTTATTGCCGGGCCCTGGCAACGAAAAAGTGGATACATCTTATCTCTATATATAGTAAATTACTTTAACACGTTATGTTGTAAGAATCCATGATTTGTAGGTTCTTGATCTAGGTTCTTGAAAAATTGATTGACAGCTAAACGTCTGCCCGTCCGTCCGTCTGTTTGTGTACAAAGCTAGTGACTAAAACGTCAATAAAATTTTCACCAAAACTGATGTTCCCCAATCGATCTGGTGGATGTCACTGCCCTTTGAATCTCAAACCGATATTTAGTTTTTGGGGATACATTACACGAAGCCCCTGGGACATTTTCAAAAATTTTCAAAAAAGATGGCTCCAAATTTCTTGATTACATATTGACCTGGGATTGCGTAAAGGACGCTTAAGAGAATGGTGCAGGTCTCGCATTCGTTTAAATCCGTGATTTTTCGAAAATTGCAAAAATTCAGAAAAAAAATGTGGTGTCCTTTTCCTACAATTTTGAAGGTACATTTTTTCTTAATGAAATATGTTTAACAGTTCTTCAAATGAGGCCATGTTCAAGTTTTCGAAAAAAATGAGTTTTTGTGTAATTTTGCGTGAAATAGGCGCTATTAAAACTATTTTAAACAAATTGTTTTCTCAGAAAATGCTTCAGATTATGTCTTTAATTTTTTCCTCATATGTGGCGAAGAACTGGGAAGATAGTGGTGTTGGTCCCTTTTTCGACGCATTCACTATTTTCGAAAATTGTCAAATATCGGAATTGTGAATTCGAATTTCGCGCGCTTCGTTTCAGGGGTTGCCAGTTCGCAAAAATTGCAACATAGTGGTTTCAAAATTCTTCGAATTCATCCATGGTCATTCTTTACTAGAGGATTCACGACCATCCCTTAGTAGAGGATGGCCATAATTCATCCTCTTTTTGTCGGTCATGATTGTATGATGTAGATAATATTCTTATGTAAGGAAATAGATTGAAAGAAGGTAATACGTTTAACTTAGAACTAAGAAGCGCTTTGTTATTAAAAGACGTTTTAGTCACTTGTTATGGCATTAAAAAACTGAAAGCTCACTTCAATGTAATCAAAGCAAGCTTGTGTGAAATTAATCTTGGTTTTACTGTATTATGTGCTGTAAATGCGGTAACAGTTAAAATTATTCATTTCCGTTCATTTCTAAAAGTATGAAACGACTGTTCCTAACAACTGAAATAAATGAACATAGGCGAGAGGCGCTTCGTTTGCATTGGTTGAATTTGACTTTTTCAAGTAATAACTGAGTTTTCAGTATGACAAAAATTAGAATATTTCAATATTACATAACTATTTACAATAGTGTGAGAAAGTATGTGCCTTTGTGGCACCTTTAGATTAGAATGTGAATTTCAGCACTATATACCAATCGCTCAGTTTTAACGGAAATACTTTTTTTTGGAATGTGTTGCCATCGGTATGTGGTAATTATTTTTAATAAATTGAGGAAAATTACCAAAAATATTGGATTGAGGAACATTCTCACCATTTCTTTTCAGGTTTCTTCACAGTCATCACAAATTCCTCATCATATCATCGACGTCATCAAATTATCCTCTTTACGATAGGGTAAGAGTAATATAGAGATTTAGCTATTTCTGCGCTTTAAATAGCATAAACTCGCTTACTCATGGTGTTGGAAGGACTTATTTTGATTGCAAAACTTCCGTTTATTCTCATAGTCACGCTATTGCATCATACTTGACCAGCAAGTATGTAAAGGATGATAAGCTGTATCCCAAGTATGTCAACAAGAGATCGCTTGTTGATCAACGCCTGCATTTCAATAATGGAACACTGTTCAAACGACTCAAAGATATTGCTGTAAGTGGTCCGAAATATCACATTTTGGAGAATGTTACATAAAATTTATTTGGCCACAATTGACTGATTGCCAGATAGTAACCATAAGCCTACTAAGCAAGTATATAAAACATTTACATTTACAATATAAATACAGTTACAATATAAAAAGAACTTGCAATACAACACATTAAAAAGAAATTGCAACTACATCTACTACATATATAGAAGTACACATACAAATACGTATAGACACACACATTCTAGTACATGAATGGTCACTCACACGTACACATAAAACACGAACACACATTTGCCCTACATAGTATGCATGTCTAGACATACTTAAACATACACTTACACATACATAAATATACATGTGCATTATCATGAACATACGAGTACATAAACTTGTTTACAAAACAGAATTTGGAAAAGAACGCCCGTGTGGTTTAGGCATTAGTAGTGTTCAAAGACAGACGGACAGAAGCTCGGCTGGACAGACGAACAGAAGCACGGCCGGGCAGACGGCCGGGCAGACGGCCGGGCAGACGGCCGGGCAGACGGACGGGCAGACGGACGGGCAGACGGACGGGCAGACGGCCGGGCAGACGGCCGGGCAGACGGACGGGCAGGCGGCCGGGCAGACGGACGGGCAGACGGACGGGCAGACGGACGGGCAGACGGACGGGCAGACGGACGGGCAGACGGACGGGCAGACGGACGGGCAGACGGACGGGCAGACGGCCGGGCAGTCGGCCGGGCAGACGGACGGGCAGACGGACGGGCAGACGGACGGGCAGACGGACGGGCAGACGGACGGGCAGGCGGACGGGCAGGCGGACGGGCAGGCGGCCAGGCAGGCGGCCGGGCAGGCGGCCGGGCAGGCGGCCGGGCAGACGGCCAGCCGGACGTTTAAAAAAACACTTTTTCGGTATCAGGCGATCCCAAAACGTGTATTTCCCTTGAAATCTCCAAATCGATTATCCGCAGCATGACATAACTTCCTCTATAGTACGTATATTACTCCGTACATACGTATCTATACGCGAAAGTAAAAAATGCTTGCGTAAATATTTTCCTTTTCTTCTTTGCCGATTGCTACACTAGCATTCTTATTTTCGTTTACGGGGAATTTCCAAAACATATCTTCTTAAGGTGGAGATAAATGGGATGAAGAGCAAAATCTGTAATATATCGCCAATTAGTGACAATGTCAATTTTGATGTGAGTGATTGCTCTCACAATTTTCTTCGTTTTGCATTTTTTTGTTAAGATTTTAACATTCTTGGTGGACAATCAATTATTAAATTGTAAATTTTTGTTAGTTAGAATTAAATAATGTTTTAATAAAGGTCACTGCGCTTTAAAATTTTGCTTAGGACTCACAATGAGTATAAACACCCCCCCCCCCCCAAAAAAAAAAAACTGAAGAAAGAAAAGTACATACAGTGGTAGATGCAAAGGTGGACACACAGCATGCTGCAGGGCACAAGAGATCGTAGAAGTGAATGATGGACTTTATAGCTTTAAAAACGGGACATCACCCTTTTAAATAAGCGGTAAAGTGATTTCACAGCATGGATCATTGCATTAGTCGCCCCGGCATTCAATCTACGCGCTGCGTCGTGACGTCAGGCGTCTCCCCTCTCCGCAAAACTTCCTCTCCCCACCACTTGCACTTTCGGCGGTTTCTCGGGCAGACGGTCGGCTTGCAAGTGCAGCATGCTCGAAGGAGCAGCCGTTGTGCAGGCCTTCCCGCAGGGGACAGCCCACCGCAAGGACTATCCTGTTGTTGAGGCGAGGCTTATACTTGGGGTTTTCGAACCTGACAGTTGACGTAAATCAGCTGTTGCGGTGTCATCCAATCGAGAGCTAAAACATTATCACGGTGACGTCACTGTCGTGACGTTTAAGCTCCCGATTGGATGACACGTAACAGCTGATTTACGTCAGCTGCCAGGTTTGAAAAACCCATGTTCAGCTGGCCCAGCCACGGACCAGGCCGCAGGCACCAGTGTTGCACCGCAGATGTCCGGTCTGGCAAGCCCTGCACTTGTTTGCGCACTTTGCACAACGTGACCCGATTCCCAAATACTTTTGCATAATCAATAAAATGATTACTGTGAACGTTTTATGGTTATCGTTGTGGCGAGAAAATCTAATTTTTCTGGATAGTTTTTCTACGTGTCATTTTCTTACACGTTTGCATTTCTAATATCCGGAATTTCGAGAAAACTCTTGCCGTAAGAGCAAAAAAAGTTTTTGTTTATGTATTTGAAAAGCACGAAAATAGTACAATATGTTCTATATAAAGAAAGTATGTTTTGCATAATTGACAGTTTAACATCAAACCAGCATAGGCACCAATGTTTGGAAAAGTCGGTGGAACAAAAGGATTAATTTTTGGATATTTGAAAAGCACAAAAATAGCACGAAATTCTTATTATAGAGAAAATATGAATTGTGGAAATATCTTTGCCAACTTATCGGATGTCAGACGCCGCACCATTTCTAATGTGTGTTTCATGTTTTTCACTATTCACGTGGCGAACCAAATCACCAACACCTTTGTTTGCAACTGAAATGAAATATCGCATATTTCATATATCGCTTCATGTTCACCATCCTTGAATAAAATAACGACACTTCGATTTTAAAGATTCAGTGAATTTATATTTCCGTTTTGAAGACACGAAAGGGAGACATGACACAGCAAAAAATTCTGTAGAAAACTGCACTATTGCTGTAAAAGGAAACACAACACCCAGAGTCTCTTATTACAAGCGACACTCGAGACCACAGATCTTGTATTCAGAATTACCAACATAAATACTAGAAACTCTCTCATGGCTGGAGGATAAAAGAGTCTTTAAAAAAAGATATATTAAAGGCTTAATATGGAAATTGATAAATAAGGAAGAGGGTGGATTTTAACATGCGAGAGTTCTTGCAAGGGTACGCAAGTTACTGTTATTAGCAGTAAATTATTACTTTGTGAAAGAAAAAGTTAAAGAGAAGAGTTTCACTGGAAGGTTTCAAGGACATATCGTGAGATACGATTCCTTGGTTGCGTCACGGGCGACGATGCGACGTCGCGGAAGGCACGAGTAATGCTCTTCAGTCGAGTTAGGGCAGCGCTACTCTCCGGTCGTGTGCAGGACGCCACAAGAGTTTAAAAAAAGGAATACGGACATTTCCAGCGACGCAAGAATGGCACCGCCAGTTTACTACCACATGCCGTTAAGCCCAGTGTCTCGTGGAGGTTTGCTAGTTGCTCGAATGCTTAACGTGGAAGTGGAACTCAGAAATGTCGACTTGTTTGCGAAGGAACAACTGAAGCCAGAATACATCAAGCTCAACCCTATGCACACTGTTCCTACACTTGACGATAATGGATTCGTAGTTGTTGACAGGTAAGGCTGCAATTGGCAATTACTTAATTACTGCAATATTTAATTTTCGTAAAATTATTCTGTTATGTCGATTTAACCCAACCAAATTAGTAACGAAAGCCAATTTTAAGGGCCGGGGACGCTTAAGGATTTTACGTCCCCGACTCCTAAAACTAATAAAAACAAATTAGTTGTATCTAAAAAGGACGTAGGAATACACATTCTTCGAGAAAAGGTATTTCTTATTTACGTTTATATTTTACTTTCTCGCTTTGCTATGTACTTACGAAGTAAAAAGAAAGTATTGTAATACTGTGAGAGAAATCGACCAACTTTTGACAGAAAAACTTTTATTCTGGGATCCTAGTTTCGAAAAGCCGGAGAAAATAGGTTTCTACGATTATATGTAGTAAAGTACGGCCTCTAGCGTGTTGTGTCATCAAAATTCACGTATTGTGGGTCGTTGACACCCAAGAATTGATTGACGGCAAAACGTCTATCGGTCCGTTTGTTCTCCATTTGTGGTCAACGCTAGTAGCCCCGTCAAATTAGACCAAAAACTGGTGATCGAAGGAAAAAATCCTGGAGTTTTGAAACTTGGCATGATTATTTGTTGGCACCTACCGCTTATTATACTAAAAATACTCAAGTGTGGGTGGGTGCTGGGAGTATGGTTTAATTTTTGTTGTTGTTTGTTTGTTTTTGTTTTTTAGTAAGGCATTTTTTCTTTGTTTTTTGCATATGTCTCCATAACGATAGATTCTACTTAAAATTATGTTCTTTACAAAATTTATGTGGATACATATTTCTACAAAAAAGTTCATATAAGATATTATTATAAAACACTCTTTGAAGTTAAGAGGCTTGAAAAGTTAATGTTTTGAATTAGGCAAGGCCATTTCTTAAAAATCTTCCTTATAAAAATGATGTCATGACATGTTCAATGCACGGAAGTAATTTTATTTTCGTTTAACATTTATCACCACAATATATTTACATATTTTGCAATAAACAAAACATTTTACATTATAATAATACTATTTTTACTTAGACTTGCGAGTTCGAGGTCATTGGGTCCGAGATTACCTCATGTACGAAAACTAATAATCCGTTGTTTATTCGATAAGGATTGAGTACTCATATTTGCTGATTTGTCTTTCACATTGTCAAAATATAAATTTCTTAGAACAATATACGAATACAAATATCGTAAATGTAATATCGTTAATAGATTTTAAGAAAATATAGTTTAAGCGAAATTGTAAATACGGAAGCACATATTACCGGCGTGGTAGATATTAAAAAAATACATTTGCTTAATTTTTGAAAAAAAAACGAAAGATAGTGTAACGTCATAGCATTCACTAGTCGTCGGACCGCACAAGGCGCGGGCCGGGGCGTGGGAGGGGGTGGTCCAGATGTCGGGCTGGCGGTGCAACCGGAGCGGCCGCTTCGAGGGTGCAAGCCAGCGGGGGCGTGTCTGGGAACATCCGGCGGTCAGCTAGCGCAGAATAATGTGTGAGGACAGATCGTCTGCAGCTGGTCGGCGGGCCCATTGTGCTCCCGGCCCAAAACTCTGTAATGAGGTGACGCGGTCCGCGGGTCTTCAGCGTGGGAGGTCTGTCACGTGACTCCTCGCTGTAGACGCCGGTGGAGTGTTGGCGATTGGGCATTCGAGTTGGGCCGAATCGCGGTGCGGAGGCATATGCTGATCCGTGAGGGGTAGTCGCAGGTTGCGAGGGTGGCTACAGCAGATGCCGGGAGCGGTGCTACAGGTTAGCACGCTGGGGTACGCTGGGTCAGGCTGAGGCGGCTTGCCTCAGGAACGGTAGTGCTGTGGAGTGCAGCGGTAGTTTCCGGAGGAGGATGTAAATATTGTAATATGCAGGAATATTAAATAAAACTTGTACAAAGAACTCCGTGTCTGTGTTATTCTTCACACCACGACGACGTCACAATAGCAAAATAACTTTTGTGTCGTCTTAAACTGTGTATTTAGCATTATACGTTCAAAACGTTTAGAGAAAAAAGTTTTGAGAATTTTTTTAAGAAATGGCGTTTGAGCATTTTTGAAAATGTAGAAATTCCGAGCCCGTTTTCATAGAAAACTTTTGAGTTTTCGAGAAACTTTATGAGACTGCGAAAAAAATTAAGGCACTTGTTTTAACAAATTCATTAGTGTATACTACTCGTCGTTAATGTAAAAATTAACGACGTGAGATATAAGTAAAAAATGTAAATTTTGAAAAAACAAAAGAATACAGGAAAACGACGTGTTATGTCATCTAATGCAGTACATTTAGCGCCCTCTAGAAAGTTCAAAACAAATTTGGAGCCGTTTTTAGAAATCATTGTTTATGATACTTTTTAATATTGCACTATTTCACACAATATTGCGCGAAAACTTCTAGTGTTTTTCAGAAAATGTTTATGACTTTAATGAAAGAATGAATATGAAAAACAAATTTCATTTGAAGAAAATATCTATCTTCAATTTTGTATATGTAGGAAGAGGCCGAAAAAATTTGAAACTTTTGCAATTTTCGAAAATTTCGGGTTAACCGTGAAAATGGGACCTATATCACCTTTATAAGTGTATTTTACTCTGTTTTACAAGAAACTTCAAGAAATATTTATAGCCGTTTTTAAGAAAAATTTATAAAAATATCTCAGAGGCTTCACGTAAAGTACCCTCCCTTTCTCAAAAAAATAAAGAAAGTTATTCAAAATCGCAGAGCTTCGAGTAGCGTTAGATTGATCGGGGAATATCTATATTTAAAAAAATCCTGTGAATAGTTTAGGCGCTAGCGTCCTTCACAGACGGAAGGATATTTTGAAAAACTACACTTTTTCGGTATCAAGGAACTACAATTTCGGAACTCTGACTACATAACGTGTTAGAGGGAGTAATTTCCTACATATTAGAACATAATTTATCATTTTCTGTAACAGAGCCCCACAATACTGTTTTTTTTTGTCGAAAAATTGCCGTTTTTGCTTGACATTTCATAACTTCCTCTATACTATGTATATTATAGTTGATATACGTACGTACTCGAGAAAGTAAAAACCTAGCCTCCGCTGAAGATATTAGAAAATTAGCCAGTGCGAGAAAGTCTGTGATATTTTGTGGAAACAAGGTTATTTGTCTTCAAATACATTCTTCTTTGTCTTTCTTGACGTTCGACTGTGAACAATGGTGCTGTGACAACACATATATTTTAGATTCAATTTCAGCATAGTCAATCACACCATTGCATTTTTCTCTTATCCAAACAAGATTTGTACTTTTTCCGGCTCGGGACATTTGTAGCTATAACCATGTCAAATAATTTCTCTTATGCGATCACCATCGAGTCAGAACACTTTCTACCTCCATCTGATCGCCACAGAGTCTGAATACAGTCTGCCCTCTTCTTCATTACAAGCGCTATTCTTCTGTTCTCTTAAGATGCGCAGTATTGTTCACGTTTATGTTTCTCTAGTTTTTCTGCGTTGACTCGCCTTCCTCGCACGCTTTCCCATTTCTGATTGGCTAATCCCGTCTATGCATCTTAAATAGTATATTCCATGAACAATCGATTCTTGCGTTCTTTCTCGTAATTAACTAAAGCTCATGTAAATTTCTCACGTGTTTATTTGAGATTATAATCACAATGAATTCCGCTATTTTCCCAGTCTATTACTCACATTGCCCTTCCTTATATTCTCGTTATTTTCAAACCAGCCATATATTTCCTTCAGACTTTTCCATTGTTAACGTGTAATTGTAAATTATTTTTTTACATTTTATTTACGCTATTATGAATCGTCACAATGTGCACTATTCCAGCGTTGTCCAACTGACAGTCCGCGGTGTAATTTATTGTGCCTCGCGAAAAGTTAGTCAAACGTCAAAACAGTGGCGAACTCTCCGATACATCGCGTATACCGCCGGTAAACCTAGTAATTCGAAGTGTATAATAACTATTTAATAAGTTTGGTGTAACGAATTGTAGGGCTACAGCTAGCCACCGCCGGGGCGCCACAAAGGTGCGACGGCAAGGGATTAGACGCCAGGGGCCAGGCAGGATGTGACACATGTGTCAGGAGGTATTCTGAGAAATCCTAAGAGCTAGGGAAAGGGATGCCCAAAGTGCGGGACAGCGCATTTTTGCCGCGTGCCGCGTGACAAATTCTTGGAATCCATGGAAATGGATGTCAAAAAATGCCTGGCAAAGCGACTAGCGCGGGCCGTATGCAAAACCCAGTGACGTTTCAGGTCACGTGGGTGGTAGCTATATAAGAGCGAACGCAGAGCGCGGGGGCGGGGTTTGTTGAGCTGAGTGGGAACCCTCGTGCGAACGCACAAAACTTGCGCCCAGGGCGGTGCGGAGCCGAGCTAGGCTCGTGCGGCAACCCATATGTTGGGACGCCGTTGTGGACTATATCCACGGGTGACCGAGGTCGCCGGAGCTGTCTGCTGTGTGCGGGAGGCTCGCTGAGGAGTGGCGCGGGCCACGAGTCAGTCATTTCATTTTTAAGGATCGCTCCTACGATCAGGGAAGTAAACATCTACCAGAGCTGAGTAACTTAAATTATTACTGTACATATTGTGAATAAACCTGTACATATTTATCATTGAAGCTCGTGTCTGTGATTATTGTGTATTCCCACGACGTCACATTGGTAATCCTCGAATAAGTTATTGAGGTTTTTCAAAGCTTGAAAACAGATGCGAAAATATAACTGTTTTGCTACCGAGAGCCAGTTAGTCTTAAGCGTCTCTACCGTAGGCACTATCAAGTGCGGTAGAGTGAGAAGTTTCAAACAGTTCTTAATACTGTCCAGAGAATTCGCTAGCGCAGGCGATGGCACCGCATGCCAGCCGCGATTATCTACCGCTCCTCATGTTCCAAGGGTGGGGATAGGGGAGGATGCGCCTCTGGACTGTCGGTAGGCACCGCAAAATATTGCGGTAGCCAGTCCTTCTCTGGCCGTTCGTAACTTACGCTTCTGTTATTTTTTGTGAAAATGGAGTGTGTTAATGATCCACAAGTTAGTGGCTTGTGTAATTGTGTTATAGAACTATTATTAAAGGCAGAATTTCATAATATTAGGATTTCAGGAAAGCTCAAATTAAAAGATAAAGGTAGACGTAGCTTCCATAAAGTGCGGTATTTTTAAAATAACGTTCAGGATGCGCTACTGCCTGAAAGTCCTTTGCATCCATGTCTGGCGAGAACATTGTGCGTGTAGCGCACGTGCCCTGCCAGGTCAACATATCCTTAATGTAAAAATAGGTTAAGTTTAGACATAAGATTTTTTCTAGTAAATTGTTAAATTCAAAACATCCCAATGTGTTCCGCTGCGTTATGCACGGTACGGCCTGATATCATGCATGGTTCCACCCCCCCGTTTCAGAGCAGCCAGACAAACTGCCGAGATCAACAAAATGGGGTCTTGTTTGACGGCTTTAGTTCATTCATCAACTTTGGTTTCGGCGGGAGTATAATTTCTTATTCTGTTTGAAAGAATTATTGAGGGGTATTCAATAAGTGACGTTATATTGTTTATTGGTTGATTGACTATATTCATATCTGGTTTGGGTGCTAATTTTGAGTTTGATTTAAAAAGTATTATTGCTTTATCGACGTTGAGTCAGCTGTGTCTTATAATAAGAACTATTGGATTGGGTTATTATGATTTAGCTTTTTTCATTTATTGTATTATATCTATCTTTATAACATTCTGTGGACAACGACGTTTTGAAGGCTATTTTCTCTTCCTTCACCATTTTCTTGAGTTCTTCATTCACCATTCATATCTTTTCTGATCCTTTCCTTTCTTGCTAATAATTCATTCTGCAGCCCTTTTTGTAATAGTTTTTAAAGTTTCATACATTAAACTAGCGTTTTCCATTCGTATGTTACTAATATCGTGAGCCATATATACTTATTATTTAAACCTTCCAGAACTATTTTGATGTCTGTATATGTCAAGTACATTTTGTTTGGAAACTCTATTTTTCGCCTAGATTCTCGTTTTATATAACTTACGTACTATTTAAAAATAACAGACGACCTTAATAAAAAAGTGATCTGAGCAAAAATGTGCACACTTATATTCTCTTATATCTAAAAGTCTTTTTTTTCTGTTTCACAACCACGTGGTCAATTGAGGCATCCACTGTGAAAGGAAACTAACCTACAAATGTATGCAACTGAGGTACATTGAGTATTGCGTTTGCTTTGTTTTATCCATTTGTGCTTCAAAATGCTTTTTTCTTATCTTCACGATAACAAGCTTGTTTGCTTGGGAAAACATTATGTAGCTATTCTAGAAGCATTTTACAGATGATATCTGACCTCAAAGATTAGGTTTCTTATCTGACATACACTCGTAATTACTGTTGTGATTACTCTAACATAATGTTCGAGGCGGTCAAGTGCTATGTCCTTAAAGTTACACATATGCCAGGTGCATGTATTATCCTTAGGATTACCAGATGTTCATTATCTGAGTGAACTGTTCACTATTTCCATTCCTATTCCTGATTCACAAATTAAAAAATCAAAATAGTGATCATGTAAAAAGATCTTACCGAATGACGAAAAACGCAATCAACTTATTGTGTGAATGAACAAGTGTTAGTAGAGCTTTGAATGTTTATTATGGTTAGTTTTTAATCTCGATTAGAGATGACTTTACTCTGATGGCAATCCTGCCTATTGCACAGGTACGTGCTATTGTCGCTTTAGTTTGGCAACTATTCGTAATACGTATGTCTTAGTTCAAGTGCACAGCACTGCGAACGTAAGCTAAAATTGTGTTTCACAATGCCTCTCATGCATATACTACTTTAAAAAACTCCTGATGAGTGCTGGCCCTAATGCCCACAGATTTTTTTTTTTAAGATTTGAACAAATGTAATAGTTATTTACGTTATGTGTCATAAAGCATCTGATTACAATACGAGATTGGAAAATTGCCAAACGAGGCCGATTGGCCGAGTTTGGTAACCAATTGAGTATTGTAATCAGATATTACGACATGAATATCGTACAACGCTTTATCCACTTTGTAAAAAACTTTAGATTTAATGTGAAATTTCGTCTTAAGCCTTCATTTACTATTCACTTTTTTCTCCTATAAGTGGCGATACAGTTCTGAACAATGAGAACAATTGAAACACTTGGTGCATACTTTTCTACATGAGTGAACCTAATTCTGATTCGGAAATGGTAATATAGAAACATTGTTACCCAACAAATCAAGAAAGAAATATGATCGCGAGTATTTAATTTTTGAAGATTGGCGCGAGAAACGTTCATTCCATATCGGAAAAAAATTTGATTGCTTACGTTTGTGGCAAGTCAGAGGAGAAACCAAGAAGTCTTTGGACCCACTACTCTATGTTAAAGCGTACTGTGTCACGATTGTACTGTGTCATATTTATAACAGCAAATTTACTCAGTTATCAGCATCTTTAAAGAGGAAAAGTGAAGGATACAACACAAAGTAGTCCAGAATATTTTCAAAACGAGAGTGGCAACGTACGCCATACTTTACCGCCCTAGTGTCGTAATGAAGTACATTACCACACTAGGGCGGTAAAGCATCGGGAAACTGATTACTATGGCATAATGATTCACTTTACCAAGACAAAGTGGATAAAAAAATATTTATTCCATTTTATGCAAAAACGTTGCAAACACGTTTCACACAAATAAAATTATTTTATTTCGAAAAGTTCACTACCCTGCTATATTTTGGCGATAATGAGAGGTCTTCGACACACATTCGTATTCACAAGAACGTTCACAAACCGCTGGCCAGCTGCAGGCACAATGTCTTCCGCGAGATACTAAGGGATTTCCATCCAGAACGGCCACCTTTTCACAACTAATTTTATTTCTCTACGTTCACTAATTTCACATTTCGGTCACTAATTTCATTTCACACCGTTGCCAATTTCTCCATGAAATCATATTTAATTTGCACCTTAGGGTACTCTCTTAAAGCGTACACTCCCACAATTGCTGACTACAGTACCGGCAGCGTATAAGCGACCCAGACATTACTCTCGCCCCGTGCGTCATGAGACCTGTCTGAAGCAATTAGCTTGCAAGGATTCGTTTACTTCCTTACAGCCAGGGTTCAGCGTTGCCGTCCATCTGGCTCACACGACGTTGCAGAGGCGATAAGGTTCCACTTTGGCGCAAAATATGAAGATGATATCAAAGACGTCATCGCCTGTCAGTAAGGGTTGTTTTGAGATTTAATTTATCTGTAATGTAGTAGGTACCGTGTGCGTAGTAATGTGTGGCAGCACTCCATTGAACAGTCAGAGTCGCTTCTACGCTGCTGGTGCTGTTATTTGTTTCATTTCCAATTTTATAATTCAAGAATTGGTAGTTATTGATTTACATAACTTGTCATATATTGTATTTCGTTCTTTCTTTGTATTAATGAAGCACAAATGTTTCCAGCCATGCCATTGCTACATATCTAGCCAGCAAATATGGAAAAGATGAAAAATTGTATCCCAAAGACCTTAACAAGAGGTCCGTCGTGGACCAGCGACTTCATTTTGATAATGGAACCTTGTTCAAACGCCTCAGAGATGCTGCTGTAAGTGATGGAAAAAAGGACATTAATAAATAAAGATAATATTAGAAACATTTATCTAATTTTTACACAGATAGTTCACCGAAATGTTTTTGAGCAGTAAATAACATTTCGTGAAAAATTAATGCAAAAAAGTTTTAAAATATTTAATTTAGGTTCGCAGCTCTCAAATCTATTTTACATTTGACTTAAAAATGTTACTAAAGATGTGGAAATCAAGTCTCCGTTTTCGAGATTCAAAATGTTCAGTGCAAATAAAATTATAATAATAAACGCAATTTATTTGTTTTAGTTTTCAGTTTTCTTCTTGGGTGCAGACACAATTGCAGAAGATTTAAAAAAGAATATTTACGAAGCTCTCGATTGGTTGGAAGGGTATCTCAAACCCACTGGATGGGTTGCTGGCGATCACATCACAATTGCAGACGCTCTGTGTGTCGCAAATGTGACTACGTACATTGTAAGTGTTACAATCATTAATGTACCGATGTAGTTTTATATTATAAACTAATACATTCCATAGACTAGATATACAATGACGCAGACGAATCAAAGGTCCGAATAAAATTAGAATGTGATTGACATTTGGTGGTCACGTGATGATGCTAGCACCGTAGCATAGGGAACAGCGAATCAGAAGCTTCGACATTTGCACATTGTTGACACCTAAAATTAGGGAACAAATGTTACGAACAAACATATAACGAGTTTCTCAACATTCCTTTTTTCTGTTTGTCTAGTTAGTGTTGAGAGCACATGGTAGAGCGCGCACTATGCGGCAGCGCCCCACCCTTCCACACCCAAATGCCAATCACATTCGAAGTTTATTCGTAGCATATTCGTAATATAGTATTGCGAGTGCGTATAAATGTGATTCAGTGAATCCACCGAATTGGTTGGTCCTAGGTCATTGCTGAACTCTTAAAATGCTGCGTAAAAAGCACATTTCATTGAGATATGTTATTAGGTAACACATATCTTTAAATTAAAAAATATGAATATTACATAATATTTAATTCGTTATGTTACGCAGTTAATAGTAAATCAGAAGTCAAACTTCCTGTGGAATTTCCTAATACGTATATTAACTAAGTATTACTTTAAATAATTAAATGGAACTAATGTAATAATTTTAAAGACCTAGTAATTATGTTAAATAAGGCCACCTTATTTATCTGCAATCTCGTTTTAAATTTCAGGCAATGGGTTTTGACTTGAACAAGTACCCACAAATTCGAGCGTGGGTGGCAAATTGTAAAAAGAGCATCCCTGACTACGAGGCAGTCAACGAACAGGGAAATGATGCATTTCATGCGGCTTTCAAAAGCAAGTTGAAACCTGGAGAAATTTGATTTTTGCTGTCCTACGATTGCAACAAACAACCGATTATTACGAGAAAAAATCACGCACTAATTGTATATGTATTTCTTCTAAGTAAATATATAATATATTTGCAATCTTAACAAATCTAAAATACTTTTATTTCCTAGTTATCTGTTAATTAGAACATATTTAACATGAGATATAAACTTGGAGGTATGACTACCTAGCTCCATGGATATAA